>DWDT01002622.1:0-13447 GCA_018245595.1 Microceris scylla | reverse complement strand
ATAATGACAAATATAACTATGATGGATTAAGCCATGATGATAATAATGGCAACCATGATGATGACCAACTGCCAACCCGCACTTGGCCAGCGTGGCACACTATGATGACAATGGTAATGATAATAATCAAGATTATAATGATGTGTTCTTCTCTCTAAAAGTCAAATTGGGATGTACTCGTAACAATACCACTTTAAAAGCTATTAAATGTAATAAGGAATCTGATTTGATGAAGGTATTTGATAAAAGCTTAGTTTTTTAATCATTAAGGAATGAAGCGACTAATAAGAACGTTTGTATAAAAATTGAAATAGTAATACTTTTTCGTAATTGGTAACAATAATTTGGTTATTTAGAATTGAACAAACTATTAGTTGCAAATTAATATATCATTTAAAAATAATGTGGTTCCATTTTATCACTGAAATGTTGGATACGGGTCTTCTCTCGCAGTGAGAAGAGTTAAGCCATGCTGTAAATTCAATCACTTATGTATACTAAGAATCAAAATTTTTCGGGCACCTTTGATATTTCTATGGATCATCTTATGATCAATATTTTCATTGTCATGTAGGATTAGCAGTTTCATGGGACAAACGTGCAATAAAAATTTTAATATGGAAATTAATGAAAGAAAACTTAATAATGTGGTTAGGTAACAACATAAGGTATTATATACATTAAAAGTAAAAGTAATGAGAGAGACGTGATCGCAATCAGCATTGAGTATTTTATTTACAAGAGTTCTTCTTGCTGATACCAGAGCGACCTTGATGTAATCTAGTTACTAGGATCTTCCATTGGAAGATTCGGGAAAAAAGTTTGTATGTTTAGGCTCAGCGAGATCCGGCATTTGCTGTTGTATCACGTATTTTGGACTTTCAGGTTATAATTCGTTTTCTTTCCGCTGACCGGCTTACTCAGCGTTTTATATAGATGATTATTTTAATTTCGTTCCCTGTCTTTAATTCTCCTTTGTCGGCGGATCGTATGATTTATTCTTTTACCATTAAATCGGGACAAGTACAATGAATGAATGTTCTATCTAATAAAGACAAAACCCAAAGGTAGAACTTTCCGCACTTTATGTTCATGCTATTAACATCGCCTCTATTATTTTTCCAGTCGCCGGGCAAAACCCTCCGCTGCCAAACTGTTTTACAATCTAGTTGCAGTGGGGGTGTGAAACAAAATATTGTTCGAGTTTTATTGGGTTGCGACCTCGGGGAATAAAATTGCACGCTGGCAAATAAATTTTCTTTAACGATACTGAGCTCTTGTAAATAAATTAAGTAAAAGTAATATATAAATGAGATACTGAAATAAAAATCAGGACTTTCAAAGTTGAGTTTATTTGCTGGCTTCCATAAATTAAAAATCGATGAAATTAAATAATTTTGTTTTTTAACGTAGTCGATATAATTGTTGTGATCCTCAAAATATTTTTTAGTCTACAATTAATATAAAAATCAATCAGAAACAAAATGGCAAAAAAACCCATGTTTAGTAGTTGACTGTGACTTAATACAAGCCTTTGAGAGAGATATGATGAACTTTGAGGCGTGCTGGTTTCATCACGATATTTTTCTTGACTAGCTGTTTAGTTATTATAATACAATTACATGATCTGCGTAGGCTAGTATCAGGTTGTTAGATATTCATTATTTGTATTATATTATCTGCAGCGATAATTGCATAGAAGGCGCCGTCCATTTGTCTATCACAAATGATTTTACAATTCATACAAGTGCACTAGAAATATTTGCTGTAGCCTGAAACGCTTTTACCGGTGGTGCAAAGTGAGAATGTCGATAGTATTTTGCCAGTTTGCCAGTTTGCGCAGCGGGGAAATAAAAGCAAATAGAGCTGGCAACGAACGCCTGAATATCGTTTCGATTTTGGGAATTTTAAAAAATATGAAGTGTGCATACTGAATTGAACACCCATTTGGTGTGGCGGTTGTTGGTGACGTAACCATACCGGTCAATGAGGGGAAGGGTACGGCTTTCTAGTCCCATTAGGACATACATGTGAATGTAGTATTTATTTATGTGGAACTAGATATGAGTGCGAAGGCATACTTAAGAGATAAGGGCATAATATTTTTCATCATAAGTAATTTGCTTCGTTGAACTATAAATGCAATATTAGCTAATCACTCAAGGTGTAAATTTCTCCAATCCTACTAATAATTCAAGGCGGAAGTTAAATTTTAATGAAAATTATTCTTATGTGCCAGTAATATATAATATTTATTATATACAGTGTTACTTTCATATTTTTTTATGAAATATATATACCTTTTGATTTAATTATTGCTCGGATAATTTATTTAAATATTGATTTATCTCAATATTTTTATTTTATTGTTTTATATCTTCCGCGATTTCGCCGCCACCGCCGTGATAACTAGATATATATAACTTAATCGAGATTCAAGCTGCGTGCCAGTATCCGAAGCGTGAGACTCAGCTACGTGTTCCCAAGTCGTAGATAACCAAGTCACACGAACGTCAAAAATGAAGAGAACGAACTAACCTCAGCACTTGAACAGACTTTGGGCCGCGAGATAAATACATACATTATTTATCTTTTCCGTGTACTTGAGATGCCTGGGGCAATATACTAGGAAATACGTGTTTAGCAATGGATCATAAACATTACTTAATATTATAGATTTATTCCTATTTGCATTACACATCTGAGTTATTAACACTTCGAAATGGTTAGTGGTCTAGTGAACGTCACAATGGTGTTGGAATAATAAAAACAAATCAAGCGAGTTAGTTATTTTAAAATCTTAATTGAAATATTTATCTTGATTTTGTCTCTATCATTATTGGTTCAGAATAAAGATTCAAGTGATTACCGATGCCAATTAAAAGAGAAAAATCTCCCCCTAATTTTATTTCAGCGACAATACTAGATGCCACTCAACGGACTCATAAAAGAGAGACATCTATTTGTACTTATTAAGATAGAAATTTCCCCGGTTGCTATTCTGACAGGAATAATGGGATGGTTTTCCTTTGCCTTCCCTAATTTACTCATCGTGACAGTGAGATACTGAATGGTTTTAACGGCGTTTTCTTTTACCGGCCACTGCCATCCATTGTGTTGTGTCTGGACAATTGTATCCGAAGAAATGAAATCATGGGAGCTTGCAGCCACTTTTATTTATTTTGCGGATACATTTGGATTTATTGGCATTTCACTGAAAACTACTATTTTATTGGTCTACATCTATTTTAAATGGTTGAAATCGGTTCATATTAAAAATTGCTTCGTTTATATTTGACATTCATGGGTCGTAATTTCGAGTTTTCTTCTGAAGTAACTTGTGTACTGCATAAGTGAGCTATACATAAGCTATTATTTTCGTCATTAGTGTTTTTCTCACAAACAATCCAAAGATATTTTCCGATAAATAATACAAAAAACTATATCACATTAATTGGCCAACTGCAATTTTACTAAAAGTATTTCTCGAGATACGGTCCCATCCGAAAGTGGATGTAGGGATATATTGATACTAGATGCTTGATTAAGAAACATCCACCCCGTTCCGAGGACACGTCTGAGTGGATTGTTTCGCCACATATTTGCCGTGACATCGCCTCGAGTATGAAGTTCGTGCAAATACCTTGTTAATCTACGCACAGAGTAGCTCGCGGCAGAGGTATTTGGAATTTAGTTCTTAAGTATATAGGAGTATAAGCGGGAGCAAATACAAATAGACACAAAGAGAAGCGTAACTACACGCCTGTGATTTCCGAACGAGTAGGCAGAGGAGGGTAGTATACTCCCACGTTTGATCAGTTACATAACGTATTACAATGGAATAGATGGTGATAAAAACAGGTTACTAGGAAATAAATCATAGGAATTAAATTTAAACATCTAGTTGTATGATGCTAATTTATGCTGGTGAGTGTGTGGTATTTCATGGTAACTGTCTTTGTTTCAGAAAACAGTATTAAATTAGTCATCATCATCATCAGCCTATTCCCGTCCACTGATGGATATAGGCCTCTCCAATGGCACGCCACTGAGCTCGATATTCAGCTCTTCGCATCCAATCACTGCCAGTCACTTTGCGTATATCGTCACTCCACCTAGCTGGAGTAAATTATTATTAAATTAGTATTAAATCTCCTTATCAGTAGTCATTTGGAAAATATCATTATCACATCATCAATCGATTTCACGTGGTTCCTTGGTTTTATTCGTTACAATCTATTTCTGTAAGTTGCAGCATTTAAATGACGAGGTTGCAAACGAGTAGGCGGCGGCTATCTGTTTTTGACGTCGAATGAGACTGGAGGATATTCCTCCAGCCCTAGTGGCTGTTAGTGTCAGTTGGTCCTATTAATATCAGTTATTATTGAGATGTTAGTTACTGGTTACGATTCCGTGAGTTCGTAAGATTTGCAGGTCTCTTATAGGATAAACAGAGAGCATCGGTTGCCAAATATATTATTATATAAAGGACCTGGCGTTATGATGCAAACATAATAGTGAAGCCTAAATTAAACTGACTACACTCTGTTACTTTTCGAAGCCGTGTTTCTCTAACAATTACTACTAATATCTGACTAATTTGTAGAAACAAATAAATGTGAAAAACTAATGCAAAACTGTTATATTCAAAAGTTAGATTGCAATTCGCACCCTGTATAATTGGGTATCGACTAACTGTCATAACAGTTTATCGCTTGTTCCCGCCGGGTCGGCTTGTTCCGGAACACGGATAGTTTCAGTTGCGCACGTCATCTTAGGCTCTTTTCACATGTAACGCGCTGTGAAAATTATTTTATTTATTATAAATAATTCTAAAATATATATTCCTATTTGAATTTTTTTATTAGGAGGCAAGGCAAACTGGCAAGCGACCATGTCGGTATGTGGTCACTGTCGCATATAGACATTTGCAACATCAAGAGTTACCAATATGGTGTCTGCCCTCAGGGAACTTTTTCACGCTAAATAAATGTACATATTATCAATGAAGTTTTTTTATTGATTCGTACTTTGTTTATAACACAATAAATGAATGTCCATACATCTTGTCATTACCGTTATTAACCGTTTTTATGGCTTCACTGTTCCTGGATATCCTTTCAGAATACACATTATCCGTGTATTCAAATATTTAACACAGCAAGTAATATTCAGATCACATTCTTAATAAATTAAATTTAAAAGTTGATTTAATTTATTTTACCTAATACGTGTATTGTTTGGGTTATAGTGTATGAAATTATTAAACAATTTTAATCAACCAATTTTTATTTATCAACCGAATAGACCCGCACTTGGCCAGCGTGGCGAACTATGGCCTTAACCTCTCAATATGAGAGGAGACCCATATTCCAATAGTCGAATTATAATGGGTCGATTATTATTATTTATTGTTATAACAGAATAGTTAAAAGGCAGTAATGATTATTATGAAGGATAGAAATATAGCTACTGAAACACATTTTGTCACAGTACAAAGCTTTCTAGTGTATTTCTTATATCCGTTCAACGTGTTAAACACTACGGGTAGATATTTTTTTGCAATTAGTCTGATGTTCAGGTGAGCTATACTTTGCATGTTCAGTCAGTAATAGGGCATCGAGAAACTGACACAATAGTTTTGTCGTCGCTTTGTTCTCCGAGCTCGTTCCGGAACGCGGCTCGTTCCAGTTTGGTACGTGTTCTAGAACAATTTTAATGCGATTGCATTGGGTGCATATACAGTGCCAGTGTCGGTAAACATATTAAATTATATACCAGATTAACTGAAGCTTAGCCATGCATCTTAGCCCGATTTATTTCGACTCTACCTGAGGTTCTACTTCATGAGCTTCCACCGATTGCAGCGAGATCGCTGCGGGGACAGAAAATTGATAATTTAAATGTCTGAAAATGTAACGGACATATCGTAACTCCAACCAAATGATATAGAAACTGTATTAAAGAAATATCCTGCTGTAAAATTCCAGTTTTTATCATATTTCCTGTTTACGGCAGTGTTGAGTCTATGATTAATATGTCCAGAGAAATTTATATTTTTTATATATTATATCTTTCTAATCCCTATAAATTGCATTAATATCGAGGAGCAATACATTACATGGTATTATTAAAAGTTACTTGAAGAAAGTGATGAATGTTGTCGAAGCACGTCAGTTCTGTAATGAGAAGTATATTTGGCATTCTATACACTTAGAGTACACAGCATGGAGCCCTGGCTTGATGATATAATATTAATAAAATTGAAGATAAAAAGATATTGAATTCTATGAATATACAGCTCACGTTGTATATATATGGGCACGATGTAAGAATATTAGCATTATTTTATCGAACTCGTCTACGTCCAAAGCCATATCGTGTTTTCGACAAGCGTTCGCACGGAACATGAGAAATTACTTAAGTATCACCTAACCTTCTTTATATCGAGCCAAAGAACGACGGGCTTATTTGAATCACTGTATTTGACAGTTTTTTTAACTCTTTTAAACTGAATGCTGTGATTTAATTTAGTGTTATTATTATTATTATATTGTTCGCCAACCTCCACAAAGTCAGCGTGGTCAAATTACAAAACATATGCAAGCGCAACATATTTCTGTCCTTAGAGACCTGACGCAGTTCTAAACTAATCACTCCCTTCGTACTCACACGCAAGCTTAGTTTAATTTAGTTTGTTACAATATTCCGATGAAGCTGTAAAGATCACTATATTCAGCGGTAAACCGAGATAGAATTTTAACGATGTTAAGTCAAAGGGTTTGATAGTTCGTGTTAGTCCTATCCAAAGGCTGCTAAGAGGCTTAAAAGTAGGTTAGACCCCGTGAAATCATTCGAAGCTGATGTTAAGCTATTATGAATTAATTAATAAGCAATTTATGTTATTATTATTACATTGTTCGGAGTCTGGATCGGTGCCAAAGTATCGAAATAGGCTCACCACCTATTTCACGGTGGGACGTCATTATTAATGGTGACTCTACCTACTTCTTCGGCCAGATACCGACGTGATGTTACGTTTTTAAATTATTATTATTTATTAATAATCGGAATACTATTATATATTTGCTTAAAAGTCCGCATCATTAGCAATTTTAACGGCCGCAGTATAAGCTATGAGAGAGTATATACTATCTATCACATTTTACATGTAAACGATCCAATCGGCTCAATGTTTACGTGTTATGTGAATAGACCCTATACACATATATCATCGCGTGCTATACGAGTATTAATATGATACTTTGTTTTCATAGCGATACAGTCCATTATATTACTTTATGCTCAGTTTAGGTGATATCGTAAAAACGGGTACCACGTGGTGCACATTTACAGACAAGCGCGTAGAAACACTATAAAGGCTCTTTCTTTTGTCCATAAAAAGTAATATCCTCATTTCGCGCCTAGTATTGAATTATTAGATAACTTAATATTTGTTTTATTTTCATTAAATATTGCTTGAACGTAGATATCTAATACAATAGAACCGTTACAGGCCTTGCGATAAAGTTTTCCGTCGAGTTTTGGAATACGGTTTTCTGTGAGGTATCCTCAGTGCGTCATGATATGGGGTCTTTGAAAAAAAAACGTTAATAGACTCTTTCAGGGTCGGCAACGTGGTCGGCTACATGATGGTAACGCACTGGCGTTGCACATGTGGTCATGTGTGTATAAGTGGCCACCGTCGCTCATGATCACTTGTCATTCGGTGGCACGTTTGTCCGTTTCTCAGCCTACTTAATAAAAAAGATAGATCCCGATCTATAGATTGTGAAGTTAATTCTGTAACCAATTACGAATATGCAAAGAAGTTATACGTTTTGGGTACAGACAGTCATAAGAAAATTTATCGGTTTCTTTTTTCTTTTAAAATCAAATTTAAATACACAGTCAGCTGTTTTATATTCGTACTTAAATCAGTACTGTTTCATGTCTCTAAGTCCTCTTAAATATCCGTTTAAAAATTTCTGTGTAGCTATAACGGTGGATTGTTAAATACAATGTACAAAAGCAGAATACATTGTAGATTGTACTCCTATATGCATGAATTTTGCACGTGTACGGGGTGTATAACAATAAAAGAATATTACCAGCATTTGTGCCAGTTTTAGCTAAGTTTTTGTAGACATTTTCGTGTCCCCGATAGGTATCTAGGTCTGAATGGAGGTACCCAAATGTACCGTTCACAAAAAATTCGCGTTATTGCCAGCGGAGTTTCGACTTGGGGCCGTGTCGTCGTATCGAGATTGGGCGTATATGTTTTTATTTTATCACTGCAGTCATTGTTACTAGCGGCTTAAACCAAAATAATTTGATCGCTTTCAAAACTTTTTGCAAAATCGCTTTAGTTTAGTTAAAATTTGAATATTTGTGACCAAACAAATACATAAACTAATTGAGTCGCATATTTCTGTATACATATTATGTATGTACATGTCTACATATAGGTATACATGTTCTTATACTTTACAATTTTTTAAAATAAAAACTAGTCTATGTCACATTACGGCATCAAAGTACATACAATTTTGCTTCATTTTTGTATTATTACGTGAAAAAATAAAACAAACAAATTCACTTTTGTGTTTATAAAGTTAATAAAGATCGGCCTAAGTCCCGTTAGTTATAATTTAACATATTGTCTATGAAACTTTTTCTATAACATTGTATTACTAAGGTATGTAGGAGCGGGGCAGAATGGGGGAGCAGGGTCGATGCAAATTTGTTAGGGTTATAGCCTTTATTGACTGTTGCCTGTCTGGAAGTTTTAACAACTGTATTTCTTTACCCTAATCATTTCTTGAGCTAGTTGATGTCTTTTAAATTTGGTTGTATCTGTCACCCGATAAACGGTGAACTGTGTCTAGCATTGCTTACTTTTAAACATTGTTTTCGATCTGTTATCCCAATTCTTATATCACCCTTTGTCAAATATTACATAATACCTTTCAGATCTTATTTACACTCCTTCAATTGTTATTTTATCTCCTAATTCTTATATTATAACTTCCAGTTCTAACGTTTTATCAACTATTATTTCACTTGCATCAATTTTTATTTTATTTATATTTCATCGTTGTGTGCCGTATTGAAAATCCATCATTCCAAGCTCAATCTTGAAAGAATAAGACATGTTTTGTAGAAAATTTGTGTCGCCCATCTATATCGCGCTACATATTCGCATGATGGCAGTTTCCCAACCAACTATGAGCAATTACTTTGACTTAATCAACTCGCAGATTTGTAATTAAAACAAGACCGGTTCGCGCTATGAAATGTACATTCGTATCCTGCTATGAAATACAGAGTAATGGGGTCAGGTTTCAGAGAGAATGGTTTTTATTTGAATCTTTATGTTTTCGATATGACGATGTGCTGAAGGGTCACAATAATAATGCACTACCTAGTGGTTGTATTCTCGGATTTGCATCTAGTAAAAAAAGTCATAGTGTATTTTTTAACTGTTCACAGTGCCTACGCATTGCCAGTCTCGATTATACATACATATCGATATTTTGTATGCAATGTTTTATTTCATGAAAGAATAGTTTGAAAACAATGTAGTTATATATACACTTATATATATGTAGTTATATAGTTTATATACACTGGATAAACGTGATCAGCCGTCAATGTAGATAGTTCTGAGTAACCACATTCAAGTACAACCCTTCAGTAGAACTTGATTCTTAAATATCGTACCCTATCCTAATTCAATAAATATCCTACAATATCGTACCCTATCCTAATTCAATAAATATCCTACAATAAACATCCTATCCTATATAAAAATCCTTAATTATGCTTTTTTAAATTCAATTGAAATCTTGAAATAAAAGCATCCCAAAAATTACATTTTGATTATGTGTTAAAATGTGTCTTTAAAATTACAAATACTCTAGTTTTCACTGTTATTATCTTGTATTTTAAATATTCTTTTCTTGTCTCGACTTGAATATTTAATTTTGAATGCTCTAACGCAATTCGTATTTCTGCCAGGTAAGAAAGCTTTGCTTCTACGTTCCTCTACTCTACATTTTAAAATTTTTAAAATGCTATTTTTGGTAATTGGAAAATTTTCGTGAATTATTCACTGCTTCGAATCGACTTTAATAGGGCGACTCGAATTTCTGAAACTCTACTTCTATACACGAGTACTCTACAATATGACTTAACTCACTAATTGTAGGCCAGTAGAGTTAACAATAAATAGCTATTCAATGAACCAAGTAAAAGTAATCCAATACATACGTAAGCAAGCGTATTGAAAACCTTAATATTATTTATTGATTTATTTCGTGGGTTTATTTTTTTTGCGTTACAAACTAAATTCATGCCAGCCAGCCCGTGAGCTCATAAATAAGAACTTCGTCTATATCATGAAGTGTGCCATGTGTTTGCAATACCGACTACATGGAAAAAGACTTTTTGTAATGTGTACTGTGGTCTTATTACTAGGGGTATAATGACTCTACATTTTTTTAACACCAAGACACTTGTTTTACATTTACTACAATTAGATAAAAGGACGAAGATAATTAATGGTAGTGAAAGTAATAAATGGTAGTTTTGAGTCTCTTGGAATAGATTTAATTGAAATAACATTTAATATTATTCGAAGCATAGGTATTTAAAGTTTTTAATGTAGAGCATCGAAAATCTATTTTTAAATTATTTTTATTCGTCTCTTTGTATGCTATTTAATTGAAATAAATATAAGTTCTATAAATGTACCTTTTTATTTCTTGCTTCAATTTCGTATTTGTATGTTACTTAACAGTAACAGCATAAAACACCCACACTATCAACCTCTTATCGTCCACTGCTGGACATATGCCTCTCCAATAACCATAACAGTAACAATCTTAAATATTTTGGTTTTATAAGTTAGATATACATTTATATATTTAACGAATGTTATACATTGTTACATTTATTATTCATTCTTCGGCTTTGAGCGCCCCTCAGGCTATTGTATATTCAGAGAAAAAGCGCTTAGAAAAGAGACCCAAAATCTATAAAAATAAAGAAATTAAATGTGTCATAAAATGTTGACCGTCTTTTTGGTCGAGAGTCCTGGGTTTAGTTTTAACTGGATTTTTGTTTTTTAAAATTTCTAGTAGCAACTCTGAGTCTAGCTTTGTGCCCGGTACATGGCGATAGGCTGACCCACTTTTCCAGGATAGGACGTAAAATTTAACATATAGATCATAGAAGTGTAATCCTTTGCCTACCTCTTTGGGGATTATAGGAGTGAAGATAAAAAAATGTTCCATGTTGTAGTATAGCTTCAATTCACATACACATTCCTCACATTGACACACACGTGGCAGTATATCGTGTGTGTCAATATCAGCCCGCTGTCATCCGCTTATAAATCTAAATTTATAACACGCGAAACATAGTCTTGTTTACCGTTTTCAGCTTTAAAGCAACATAAATTTTCATGAAAGAATAAAATATTATTGTTTTTAATTAAACATTGTTTTAATTAAACATATAATATTAGGAACTATTTATTTATGCCTTCATTTTCGTAACTATGCATGTATAATTTTAAATTAGTGCATTTCTAATATGTTAACAGTAGATATTATAATCATATTTACTGTGATTCTACATTTTGTGATATTTTAACGATATTATAGACATGCATTTTCAGAATCACTGATTTATTGAACGAATTTGCGAACCATTTTATGCTAGGTACGATTACGATTAAAGATGGCGCGAATTTTTGGCGGGAACCATTAAAGTTGATAGTCGCCATTAATAAAGTGGCGCTTGACGACATTAATATGTTTCCGGCTTCGCTGATGCAAATCCCCTGATAACATTCGAGTTGGCACCGAAAGCTGTGTTGTTTATAAACTATTTATTATATAGATATTAATAATACTTTATATCGCATATGTTGGATAATAAGGAATATAAAATCTAATAATAATATAAGAACGCAAAATTTCAGATATACTTCAACCGCAGAACATTCGCTATACAAAACTTTAGAATTTAGATTCAGACATCTCTTTCAGCGAACGTAACAAAGTTCGGACACGTTGGAACGTGGTATGCTCCTCAGAGATATTTTAAACTAACACACTTTTATCAGTTGCAAACTTTAGTTGAAGATACGAGTACCTCTATTCAGATGGAATACTCACAGGAATATAATATTCGTGAAATTATGTTCCTGTAAGTTTTTTTTTACTTTCAGGCGTCGTATTATTATACATTATTATAGCATCACGCTAGGTCTTTTACGGGCTAGGCAGGAAGCTCCGAGTGACTAATATCTTTATCTTTGTCTATGGTTAATAAATTAATACAAAATTATTTTCTGGAATATCCCAATGTACATAAGCACTGCTCCCCCTCCTACTTTGTCCCACCAGGGATACAAAAATACAGCACTATGAATATACCAATGCGCGTTTCTCTTCAAAAGTGAATTAAACTAAGAATTTTACAGAGCAAATACAACGACGAATCTATGACACTTAAACTTGGGTCGCTATTTATAATATGCAAAATAAATAATTAGATATAGTTACAATGTAGTTCGATTCGAAGTCTTTAATTCATTACAACTAGCTCTACAAATATCGCAATCTAAGTAAATTCAGAAAAAAAAATCTAGAACGGATCCTTCATAAAACCAGAACGTGTAAGTAATCAGCTTACGCCAAGGCCGACGGCTTCGAGCCAAATTAAATTTCGTGTCAGAAAAAAAAAGGTTATTAAAAGCCTATTTCGTGATGATTTATTGATGTTTAATTACATGTACAAAATGCTATTAGATCCTTATTATTCACAATAATTTCATAAATTCATTTCTTGATGTTTAATCACATTTGGACTGACCGATTAAGGAAGGGATTTGGAACATCACTTCTTGATGCTGTACATTACAATAAATTAGGTAAAACTGAGTGATGTCATTCCTTCAATGAGTGACCATTGGTGATAGATTGTTTTGAGCGTTGCTAGGCTCTATTCTTACAAATATAATGAATAGAAATTGTCAGATGGATTTTATTATTACAATGGATTTGCTTTTGTTGTGAAGGCCATGTGAAAGTAAATAAAAACCGTATTAAAAGGATTCATAATGATGACGATGATAAGAATAGAAATAGTGTAAGTTACAAATAAAACTGGAAATAAAACAATAAAATGGAGAGAACCATAAAAGATTATAGTCAATATATGCAAGGCTAGCAGAACGCTAAACAAATTGGAATTGAACTGGATTCAGGCATAGAGTGTACCAGCAAATAAACTACTAACTAATGGGGCGGCGCGGAACGCTTGTTCATTATTCACGAAGTCGCTGAGGTTAGCCGGCTCTCTAAAAGCTCCAATGTAGACGATTTTTAGATACTTTTAATACTTACTTAATATAACATTAAATATATTTATAATT
>DWDT01002621.1:0-13447 GCA_018245595.1 Microceris scylla | reverse complement strand
TCCAGGTATGAAAAAAAATAGTATATGCACCACGGGAGAAAAGTAGGACTTCTCCGCCCGCGATTATTATGTCACCCGAGCCGAAGGCGAGGGTGACAACAATCCGGTATGTCGCCCTCGCCTTCGGCTCGGGCGACAACACTCCGCGGGCGCAAAAGTCATACTTTTCTCCCTTGGTGCATAATGTACTATTATCATGATGTATTTTTTTTTTAATTATAAGAACTCGTATTCACTTTTACTTTTATTAGCGAAAGGATACTACGTACGGGCACTTCTTTCATTTAACTGAATCAAATATTAATAAAGTTATGACTATAATTGATTACTATCATAATATTTACTATAGTAATGTCCTTTCTACTTAAGACAATGTGTAACAGTGACTCATATGCAACAATGGAAAAGGATCGATAAAGATATTTATGTTGTTCTACTTTTTTCAATGAGAATTGCAGCATATTCCTTGATACATAACGCTTATCATCAACGTCTTGGTATAGGCAGAACGACAACGGTTCCGTGCCAAAAGTAATAGGACTGAGACGGCATCCAAAGGCTTGTTCGGACTTATTCGTGCCCTGCTCTCTTTTGTTTTCTTCACAAGTCTTCACTGCTGCTTTTGAAATTTCCGAGACGAAAATTTAACATTTTTATTATAAAATCATATCGGAAACCATGTGTAATTTGCAACCCATACCAATTTTTTACACATAGCCTAGCAAACAAGCATACGGACCACCTGTAAGTGACCACCATCACCTATGAACATTAGCAACAGCAGAAGAATTCTCTTTGTGGTTTCCTTGATAAACAACATGTCATAGTGTTCCGATAAAACCTGAGGTGGCAACTCGTTCCACATTTTACACGAACAAGTACGTATCGCTATCTTCATTGAAACGTAGGAAGATACCGTGACATTCTACATTTGATTCAATCTAAGTTGGAAATACATTATTCACGCACCAACAATTACAGCTGAACCCGCATCCAAGACGAGGGTCGGCGCAGTGTCCGGCCGTGTTTTTGACTTCCTTGTCTCTCACAACAGCCGGTACACGTTGACTGTCTTGTTATTAGTAACTGCTTATTATTAGTCATGCTCAATGTCTTTAAACATACAAAAAAGAAAAAATTTTCTGATCACATTTACACCGCCATTAAATCAGAAATTAGAGTAAGTGCTGTAATTCTGAGAT
This sequence comes from Microceris scylla, assembly GCA_018245595.1. Taxonomy (NCBI): domain Eukaryota; kingdom Metazoa; phylum Arthropoda; class Insecta; order Lepidoptera; family Hesperiidae; genus Microceris; species Microceris scylla. The sequence goes on along the minus strand of DWDT01002621.1, from coordinate 12,245 downwards.
CTTAGAAACTACACACATAAACATAAATAGATTACCAATAATAAATAAAATAAAATAATAAGGGACTCATTATAATTCCGCTGTTAGAATATGGGTCTCCTGTCAAATTGAGAGGGTGAGAGAGGGGAGAGAGAGAAAGACGCCAAAATATATAAATAAATGACCTAAGCATATCTTTACCCTCAATATTTTTTGTTTGCTATAGAATATATACCTAATATCATGAATAACGCAGACGAAGTCGCGAGCAACATTTCGTTATTAACAAAACTACTCGTATATAAAACTTTTACGTAGCGCCTACCAACCGTAATTACTGATTACTCAACACACACTTTCTTCTTACTGGACACATCAGGACCAACTCATGAACCTAAACATCAGCGAATAAAAACAGATGTCAACACGTGTCCATTACATTAACTAACCAAAATCTTATGAGACTTAAGCTTTATAATACGTGAATATTTTAAAGTTTATATATTACACAATAACTACACAAGCTTTAGTTGCAAACCTCAATATTCAAGAACATATCGTATTCGGAAGGTAGGTATACTAAAAAATCTACCACCTTTTATTATTTCCGGTAAACATCCATCGATGTTAAAAAGAGTCGTAAAAATTCCAAAGTACCTACTTCTGATAAAATAAACCTGTTGGAAATCTTTTGTTCCCATTTTGAATGCAATCTGGGTTTTAAAAAGGAAATTTCGTTACTTTCTTGGCTGGGATAAACCAATGTACATCGGTGTATATATTTTCACACGTAGCATTCTATATCTGAGCCCATTTTTCACTGTCCTTCCGAGGCACATCCATTACATCGCCATTTTGGCGATATCGCTCGCTGTATCTATTCGGAGGCAGCTGACGCTTCGAATGTACATACATACATACATATATATGTACATACATTCACCTAGTCCAAACGGAATGGAAATAGTCGTGGACCGAGATAGGCTGATGCTAACAATGATAGTAGGTAAGTAGCAGACAGATCTTTAAAAATATGAATTTTCACTTTTATCTATTCAAATTAATAGTAAACATATTCCACTGCCTAGACGTAGTACTCGTTTTATACGGACTTAAGTGATAGGTTACACAAAAATGTTTACGTATAAATTGTTCTACTTAGGTTTCAATTTTGAAACATACTTATTGTTAATGTACACATGTAAAGATACAGTTTGAGAGTTATCACCAAAACGAAGCAAAACAATAACCGTTATACGAAACGGAAACGTGTAGGAATGAGCAATTAATTATAAGACACACAGATAACCCAAATTAACTTTAATACAACACTAATTAGTTTCAATTACTAACACGCATAAAACTAGATCTCTAAACAACGAATCAGTTTGAAAGAGAATTGAACAATACTAAGCGTTACCAAACGTTTTCTGACATGAAATCTTGTCATAACAATATTTCGGTCCTCACACAGTTGGAAGAGCACTCTCGCCGCGCCCCCCGCCCCCGGCCCCTCCACAAATGCATTAGTGCATTGTTGCAGTTACGTTCCGCTGAACAGAAGTGTTTCAGACAACTTTTGTTAAGTCTTTATAACACCTTCAGCGGCTCAAATGGACCATGGGTACTCAAGAATTGCGCGCTACTCGAGTCGCTGAACCCTCACCGTTCTCGTTTACGATTGTGCGGGACTTTTTCGTCTGAAATGTTTCACATTTGATTCGCTTTATTGCGCAGTAAAAAATTTGCTAACTAGTAACGACATGTTTTTATAAGCTCTTTTTAAGATTCATGTCAATTATCATTACACCACGCATACATCATATTTTTAAGAAAAGTCTATTGTGTATTATAATATATATACTTATTAGGTAGTAACGACCTGTCTAAATACATGTTTTAGATTTTAGTTTTAGTTTAGCTTTAGTTTTTAGCAACAGGTTACAAACGCACTAACAGAAAGAATTATTAAAACGATGTTTTTTCTTCAATCTAGTTCCGTTCAAAATTCGCCAACATAACACTGATATATTCCTAGCGCATGCAATAACCTAGAAACCTAATATAAGCATATGAACAATAAAGTTTAGCTTCAACCAAAGAATAGTAGCACAACATACAAAATGGTTGAACACTAGAGTTTTACGACACGCCCGCTCTTACGGCTCGTCATATCTCATCTCGTCTCGTCTCAGCCTCGTCCGCGCCAGATCCAGCCGGGTCTAGGCATTAATACGTCTATTAGTGAAGAATTTAATAAAGTACCAACCGCCTGGAGATAACCCGCCGTTCAAAGAGGGGAATCCATTCAGAATGTAGCAAATAGTCACGTTTATAAGCTGTAAAGGTAGGTAGAGGGGGGAGGGCGGCGTGTCGGATGAATAGACGGCCGCCTTAACGCTCCATACAATATCTTAAAGACGTACGCCCACGGAGGTGCTAATTGAAAACGTGACGTCGACCTGAACAAGACTCAATCGGCTGCGACGCCGACGATGGACCGGCGGCAACGTCAAAAGATTTGTACGTGAGTAACGCGACTTGTCTTACCGAAAACGTAAACGTCGACGTTATTATCGCATCTACGTTACAGTAATTTATTCCAATGGTTAGATTATTGACAGTAGTTTTCAGGTCTTGAGTGCAATCCCCAAGTATGTCAAACAACACATATAATTTGTTTTTCTACTGTGAAATTTCTAATAGTAGTAGGTACTGAATATTGGCATATGTGGCAATAGACTCACTCTCTATTCCATAGTGAAACGTATAAGAAGTAGTGAATCGTACGAGTGTAATACACTTTGCCTACTTACCCCCAAGGGGTTAATACAAGAGTGTTATGTTGACAGTATACGAGTATGTTTAAATGTCTTTAATGACTGGGTTTTACGATGTACATGGATCCCACCCACAACGAGCCTGTCCATCGTTACTCGCCGGTGGTATGTGCGAGATCGCGACGACATCTCGCCGAAGTCACTGCACACGTACGTCATAAACGTTAGATAAAAGACGTGGATTTATAAAGGACATTATTATTGTACTTTTCCTTACTTGTACACAATAAACGTGCGTCGAAAGTGACACGCACGTCGAACATCGTTGATTGGAGACATTTTTGGCGGCAAAAGGAAACGAAAAATTAAAATTACGTTTACCTACTGCGAAAGATGTAGTAAAACAATATTTGAGAAAAAAAAGAAATGAATGATTCTGTGCTTCTGCACAGCACAAAGTTATTCATTTTTTTTATAAATATTCAATTACTGTACGTAGACAGACTTTTAAATATTCAATTACTGTCAGAGACAGTAACTGAATATTTTATATTCAATTACTGTCAGAGACAGTAACTGAATATTTAAAAATTTTCATATGAAAAAAATATTTATTATCAAATAAAAGGTTACTTAAATACGTGATTTCAATACCCCTATAAATATGCATTCATAAACAAACAATCATAACAGAAATCAAAGCACAAAACCAAATTACGTATAACCGACGCGTACAGACGCAAACACATACCTACAAGCAAAAACTTGTGAAGAACATTAAGCCGACACCATTACTTCTATATTCAGACAAATGAAGCGAGGCCCCGGCAATCGTGTGGAAACAAACGTAATAGCGAATCCGACGTCGGATAAAGAACCTCCATTAACATTCATTAACATATGTACATCATCTGAGTAAATTCATCCCATTCGGTTGTTCATTCATCGCGTGACCTTAATGCACTGACCCGAATCGCGAATATAAAAGTGAGGGGATAATACGAAACAATTATAAGGTACAACATATGTATATTATATACACCCCTTACAGTTGTTATAGTAATCATCATCATCAGCCTATCTCAGTACGCTGCTGGACATAGGCCTCCCCATACAGGGGTTTATGCTGACGCTGCTGCCCACCGGCGGCCAGGGCATTTAGCCGTGCTTATTTAGGCTGCGCTATACCGCAATCAGCCGATCGCCTGTTCTAATAATATATATGTATATACATGTACACTCCTTACAGGCGTTGGTAATGTCTTCAAACGCGTGTAAATTCTATCAATCAACGGTTGACCAGCGTGGCAAATATGACTTTAGCTTTCTCATTTACAATGGGGTAACGTGCCCATAAGGGAAATGATAAAAGGGTTGATGATATACAACCTTAGTAAAACTTCTAAATTCAATGTTTTTATTTTCATAAGAAAATCATAGTAAGTGACAAAGAGACTTGTAAACTTTACTTGCGTAGAGAGATTTATTATTCCGCTCCTAATTTACCTAAACTAGAACTCATCACATTGGCCAAGCTGTTAGATGTTACAGCATGCGAAGCCATGTCATTATATCTATGTATGTAACTTCAAATACGATATACAATGAAACATACAGCTATCTTAATCTCTAAGATATACATAAATTATTACATATATTATATTTCCATAAAGAAATACAGAAATATCCGCACAAAACAGATAATCATAAAACCAATTTGACGCAATATGATTAGTCATATTGCTTTTGGGTGAGGAATTTCTTTTACCGCCTTTGTCTATACGAGATTCGGAATTGCGAGCTTCAAAAAACTGGAGTCCCACAGGAACGTGACGAGAGAGCGGAGTCTGGCGATAATTTATCTCGATGTTCCAGAAGGACCATTCTCATAGAACACGTCGTTCAACACAAGGTAAGTCGATGTCGCAGAGCCAGAACAAATTACGTCATCTAACGATCGTATTAAGACAATCTTGTCGCCTGTAGAGTGATTATCCAAAAGATTCTCCTTAACCACCCGTCTGACGGAGAAACACGACAAATGTATTGGGATGGATTTTTATTCAATTAAGAGTATATGGTGATATGAAGGCGTAGGCAGAAGTCTCCAAAACCGATGTACTTATATGAGGAAATTAATGAATATAGAAATAGGTACATGAGTACTGTAACGATAGACATGACACTCGGTTCCCACAGCCTACTCCGTGACTTACCTAGCGTAAGGGTATAATAATAATAACTTACTCATATATTCACATATAACAATCCCAGTAGGTACTTTATTTAGGTAATTAACACGACCAGCTGGTGGTACGACAAGCGCCTTAAACAGCGTCGTCTCAGATCCGGAAACCTTTAGCGCAAGTTTTTCTCTCTTCGCGTCTCATTATATCGGTAGATTGACTAACGCTAATAATGGAGACATAATGAACCACGTTATCCTCTGAACATGAGTAATGGACGTTTTTATGCAAGTTTCCTTCCTTGAGCTATGTATTTATATATATAAATATATACATAAACGTATTCGAATATTATAACATCCGTTTCGTCAGTCACGTCTCTTCTTATAACCATACACACAAAGAACTAATAATAGTTTTAGTTTGAAGAAGCGAATGAAAAAATTTATAAAGACTTCGGTGTAATATCGAGATCATTTTGTTAGAGCGTGGTCGCAACGGCCACTGAATGTGCAATTTACTTTGGAGAGTTCATTTTTACATTATAAAGCATCGATTAATGGAAATTCGGGCTATCAGGAGCACTACTTCTACCAACGACTTCAAGAACAACTTTACTTACATGTATACCTCAAGATGACACTTCACAAGGCTTCCGCTACAATGCGTCATGCGTTTGTTTCAAATGACAACCCTACTTTCAGCTCCGTATCGAGCAATGGTCACATTTTACGGTAATTTTAACAATAATCAAAACCGTAACCGATATAAGATTTTTTTTTCTTTCAACCCATTACAATTCCTCTGCTGGAATACGGGTCTCCTCTCATATTGAGAGGGTTAAGGCCATATAAGAAATTAATTTACATTATTGCGACATTACTGATTGAAGTTTGTTGCCATAACCACCACGCCGGGCAAGCGGATTGGTGATCGAAGTGGTAGCGACTGGATGGGATCTGCGGAAGATCGAATAGTGTGGCATACCTTAGGAAAGGCCTATATCCAGCAGTGGAACGGTAAAGGCTGATGTGATGATAAATGAACATTAGCTTATTAACATGTATGCATTCTTATCACATGTATGTACATATATAATATAAGCCAACCTATCATTCAGTAAACCATACTTATCTCCAGGTCTTACAAAAACATTCATAGTTCTACATTTGTACTGGTGTATGTCCTGTTTTCTTTTGTACATACTACAGTATTATGTAAACAAACTATCAATAAATAAAACAAACATTTCAGCTCATTCATGTTAAATACCGCGAAAACGAAAAATAACGTGTAATACGAATGCATATTTTAAAAGTTGTAATCCATAAATCGAAAGCAACACAGAGGCGGCCATATTTTGTGGAAATCAAACGTTGAGTAGACAGTCCGCGTGCGAGATATAAATTACACGTCCGTGACGCATTACTTAATCTCGTGCGGATCGAACGTCCGTCATACTCGTATCCGAAATACGGGAATAGGGCTGGCTGTTAAACGTGGAATATTAGTTACACGAAATATTATTAAAATAACTACACGGCAGGAATACGACTGGCTCTTAAACGTGGAATATTAGTTACACTAAATATTATCACCGTTATTAGGTACAGAACGACATTATTATATGTTATTATTATATACGGATATTATATATGATTACTATATACGTTAATATATGACGACAATATCAACATGAATGAATCGCCACACCATATAATGCTTTATTTATATATGCCATATGTCATATATGGCAGCTCGGTCGGCTAGTTGGCAACACTAGCGCCTAAATGCAACCACTATTGCCTTTCAGAGGGCTCAGCTGTCAATTGTAATAATACTAACATTTTATTACTGGTCTTATAATATTATTAAGCATTGTAACAATATTATCATATCGTACCCCAAATCTGTTACGGAGTAGGCAGTGAGCACTAAATACAAAATATATCTGATCCATCATCATTAATGTGACCTGTTTCTTCTATATTCATCACTATAATCGTACACACTTGCTAGTTTCGGGGACTCCTAACTTGCTCATCAGTCAGTTTCTGACATATTTGGTCAAGATAGGTGAGAATTGACGCCAAATTTGTAATGTATAATATTTACATAATTTCCACTACTATCAGTCAAATATTATGGTGTTAATTAAGTTTACAGGATGTTGGGTGACAGATTTCATTACACTCATTTCGTCGATTATTAATTTACAAACGTTAAATAAAAAAAAAAAACCTAGTGGTAAAATAATTAAGACAGAATTATTGATAAGAAAAATAATTTACTATTGCAATTAAATCATGTTTAATTATACCTTCATGTATTTGTCTTACGTTGTTTATGTAGAACGTAGACTGTAAAAAACGCCCATCAAATACATAACACAATTAGGGTTGCCTACTGTAAAGTTTTTTCAATAGCGATTTATAAAAGTTTTGTCTTCGACAATTCTGATGGTACCACTGTTCGATACGAGTCTCCTCTCATAGTGAGAGGAGAATGAGATAGAAATCATGATTCGTCTATGACTATTATAGTAGTCATATATCACTTCTATGATATTCTTAGTTTATAATTCATAAAATATGATATTGCACTCTAGTTGCAAGTGTGCGATATGTATACATTCAATAGAAGAAAAGACGTTTATAAAAGTATATACGAGCACATTTATGTACGTATGTCCATTTCACATCAACACATTACATCAACACCCAAATCTCGCAATATGCAATTTATATTTAAATATACATATCTCTTTACTTTGTTAAATAAGGATCTCTCAAAACAATAGACGAGATACACGCTACATTGTTCAGACAAAATGTGGAATATATTGTTGTTGTCCCATTTTTATTACCTAATTATTTTAAGCAGTCTTTCTTTTTATAATACATATGTACCTGTCTTCACGCCAGGTCCCTTACAGAATAGATAGAGAGCAAGGAGTGCAGAATATCTCTACCTTTGCAGATCTGCCGTGCTTCTCCCACATTCATCACTCTCTTCATACATTTATCGCTTCTTCTGTTTTCATAATAAAATTCGTATTATATGATTTACATAGTTCGTATCGTATATTCGTGTTATAAGATATAGTTTAAGTAGACGCTGTACAGCCCTGTTCGGCGCATGAAAGCAAAACCATATCAACACGATTAAAAGTGATGAACGAGCGACCAGAATAACGACAGTATCGTTCCGCTGATGATCTGCTCGCCAATCGGCTGTGTGTGTGGAAATATGGTGTTTTTTATTGAGCACGCGGTTCGTTACACGGATGGATACTGACGGATAACATTTGTTACATGTAACAATCTGTTACTGTTACTGTTAATTTTGTTTACGTTTTGTTATATATAACAATACTCAAAATACTTTCTTATATTAAATAATAAATTACGAGGAAAAAGATGACTGCGAATACACTTTGAAAAGGCACGGGATAAAGTTTTTGTTATATCTTATGTTACAAATATTTTTTTTCAGTAGAAAAATATGGTATATTTCATAAATGCCTATTGTATTTTGAAGCAGGATAAACTCACATTGGACAAAAAAATAAGATTACTTTCTGAAAATCTTATTCATCTTTCCGGTATCATGTCTGACAATAATAAAGAAATTGATTTTCTTTATAATAAATGGCACGGTTTCCTATATCCATATACGTACTTATATGCATAACATATACATAGGTATCAATCTGCTGGGGGCAAAAAGTCATGCACTCAAGGAACACAAAAATCCTTATTCTAACCTAACCTAACCGAACCTTCTACCGGCTGAGTCGTCACTTTTACTTATAAAATCGTTTATTTAAAACATTTAGAAAATGACATGCTCTCACCATCACCCAGGGTTGCTTGGGAGAGAATGCCATTAGGCATTAAGTACGCCCTTGTATCCCTTAGTTTAAATTGCTGCAAAATCTTAAATAAATAAATAAAATGTTTAAAAAAATATTTTAAAATAAAACTACTTTTCCTTCAACACAAACACCACCAACACCCGCAAAAAGTAAAAAAGACACTCCTCACGGATAAACGACAAAAAGGGTTATTTAACAAAAAACAATGTTGAAACACATGGAACGCCGCCGCCGACGAGCTACACAAAGGAGCGAAACGTACAAAGCGAAGAGACACTCGCACGTTGAATATTTTCTTGCCCGCATTAAACTTCTTAACGAGGTCGGCTGAATAATTGTTACAATTACAACACTAGGGCGGCAGGTAGGGCCGCTGCAGGATTAATTAAAAACAGAACCACAGAAAGGGGGCCGCGGTCAGGGAGAATGTTATATAAATAATAACACGAGAGGGCAGAATGTATAAAACATAAAAAGGAGCGAACGAACAAACTTTCGGATCTCCCCTTTCATAACTTTCCCGAGGAACCTTTTTTCCTACCATTATTTCATTCTGCCTCATTTGACTAAAAGAAAGTCCGAGCGAGGCATCCGTGTTATACATCAGCCCTTCATTTAAAATATATACGGAATTATTACCTCTTTGCTAAAGTACTTTCCTATATAAAAACGGGACCTGCACTTTATCTTCTTGCAGGTTTATAACACTTGTATATCTGTTTATAATACTAAAAATTATGTGTTAAGTAGTTCTATGTACATATTATAGTATTATCTAATTTTGATAAGTACATAAATATATATTGAACAAAGCATTACATAAATGTAGGATACAGAAAGCAAAGTATGACCTATTATTACTATTATTAAAACATCACCACGCAAAGTCCCTTACGGAGCAGACAGAGACCGCGTGCCAAATATCTCCACCTTTGAAACCTTGAGGAGCTTCATGAGGTATGTTGTACAAAAAGTTATATTCTACCAACTGTTTAATATTTAACAGATGAGAACAAGAGACCATTTCACTCCAGAAACCGGTTGTTAAAATTCAAAGAACGAATCTCTAATGTAATGGCCACTTACGTTGAAAGATGTTCTAGACCTCTAGAGAGACTATTTCACCTAATGCCTAATAAATTGAATAAATATTCCAAGTAAGGAGACATATAAGCTAAAGTTAGTGTCCATTAATTGGCTTTTGAGTCAACTGAGTAATCAGAACGGAACGAGGAGTATAATCACTCTTTTGGCCTTAAAATTGTCTATGGTAGTTACAACTATTGTACTTATGACACGTATATATGTATGTACATATAACACTATTTGTGCCCGCGACTTGGTTCGCATGGGAGTCAAATCTTTTTCTAAAATTAAAGTAGCTTAGGTTACTCCTTATTACATTAGCTATATGGAAATGAAAGTCCCGTCAAAATCGATCCAGAAACAGACAGACAAGTGAAACGTATGAGTGTTACACTCCTCTGCCTATCCCAAAGGGGAAATAACGGCGTTATATTATGTGTGATGAGCACAAATGTTATTTGCGACTGGGTGTGAGAAATGTATATATGCATTAAAATATGTATGTATATTAGGTAGTTTATCAATCCCCTAGTTAAGCTCTCTTCAAGCTTACTTTGGGAACAGTGGTCATGAGTGGAGATGGAGTGGAGTTATATTATTGATTATTTAAACGGAATTACATTTAAATACAATAATGACAAAATATATATTACAGTTGTTGATGCTGACGGACACCAAGACTTATTTTGACCAAAAACGTCAGATACTAGCTGATGGGGTGGTCAGAATTGTCGTTAGCCGGTATGCGAGTATGAAGAGAACGGTGAATGTAGAAACAGCACGTTGCTCCTGTAAAGATAAAAAAGATATTGGGGACTCGGTGTTTTCTGTATGCCCCTAAGTGACCAAGCAGGACGACGCAATAATAATACGGTTTAATTGAGATCGCTCGCTGCATTCACTAATTTCCACAGCCAGACATTCTCCCTACGCTATTCATAATAGGGTTCTGTTGATATGATAGGCAGTTACTGTAATGTGTCTGCTCAATAAATACACGTAATGAACATGTAGAGCCGCCCCGCTGTGATCAGCAGTGTGGACATTAAAAAGGGGACATTTTTTTAAATACTAATCGAAAATTTAATAATCATTTATAATATGCTACTTTTTATACATAACACATACAGGTGTGATACCTGTAATCCCCAAAGGGGTAGGCAGAGGGGTGTAGTAGAGTCCCACGTTTCACCAGTTACGTTTTGATTCCATGGAATAAGTGGTAAGCCTAGGCAGCCTGGCACAAATCTAGACTCCGAGACACTACTAGAAATCCTAAATTAGAAAATTTCAATAGTGCCCGACCCGGATACACTTTTGATACAGATTAGTTATAACCAGTGGTCGAACAGTTGTCGAAAAAATGTAACATCACAACTGTCATCCCCGAAGTGGTAGGCAGGGAATTGTAGTACACTACCACTTTTATAATACGTTAAACGTTAAATAGGTGGTAAGCTAATTTACATACACCGAGCAATGGTCGAAATTGAAATAATAGATAACAGAAAAGAAAAATACATTTACCTACCAACATTTAAGTTATTTCATTTATCTCCGCATACTTTAACACTGAACTTTACATTGACATTTGAGACATAAATGGAAGCAGTTTACTAATATATCATTTGCAACGACTTTCAATGTATAGTGCATTATTTCAAAATATCGTTCTCGCGAACTCACGATGAGCTGGTCCAACGGGCGATATTTCTATTCAAAACTTGCAATTTTGTTTGCTCACTAATTTGCATCCCCATTGGGAACGAATTTTGATCGGGCTTTGATAGTGTTGACCCGCGTTCGATACTTGTATACACATACAATATGCGTACGTACATAAATATGTGAGCAATCCGATAAACACAGACAGACTATAGTTTGGGGTACATTGTGGTATAATATACGATCCAGTTATCTTACAGAGTTTACAGCGTCATCATCAGCCTGTCTCAGTCCGCGGCTAAATATAGGTCTCCCTTGAAAAGTTTTTTTATCCAATTCATAACATACATAAATGTATTTATCACCATCATCATCATCATTATCATCATCATCAATTCTTTCATCGTTCGTTCATTCAATATGGGACTTTTGGTAAAACATGAAGGGTTAATATTGTAATGTGTTAGCAGGTTCGATGTGTATTCAGAGGCGTGTCGATTGTTTGACGTCTTTATTGTAACTGTTTCAATACACAACTTATCGTAACTTATATTATAAGGTGTCTTACACACACTACAATATCATTCTACTTACTCCACACGCGTCAAGGAACATCACAGAGAACCGAATGGTGTAAAAACATTTTCACGATGTTTTCTATCAACACTGCAA
>DWDT01002620.1:0-13449 GCA_018245595.1 Microceris scylla | reverse complement strand
TCACGGGCAAAGGTAGCGACATCTGTCGGCATAACGAAGAAAAGACGACGCCTCTCTCATAAAGGACTTCGGACGTCTAGGAAACATAATACAAATTTTATTTTCAGGTAAAATTTTTATATTATAATAATAGAAAGCAATATACATTGGTCAATAGTCACATAGTAGTTAGGTTCCATTGATAACAGAATATAACAACTAACTAAACTAAACTAAAATAACAGATATATTGATAACTTTAACATAGAATGATGAAATAATATATTAAAAAAAATGGCTAGCATACAGCCAAGTGACACACGAATGCCTGAAAGCAGCGGTGAACTGGCACTTCTGACGAAGTCTGAATCATATGTTGATGACAATTACAATTATTCTTTATTGTACACCAAATATATTGAGAAACAGCGACAATACGAATTTGAAGAAATAGAAATTAATTTAAAACGGTCTTATGAAAGCGATCTCTACCAAACAACTTTTACATTGTTTCTATTAAATAACAAAAGCCTGCTAACCCGCATTTGGCCAGTGTGGCAAACTTTGGCCTTAACCCCTTCATACTGAGAGAAGACCTATTCTCCAGCAGTGGAATAATAAAAGGGTCTAATAAACACAAAAGGCTAGTAGCTTCGTCAAATAAGTTTACAAATAGCTAAAGGTGCTACTGATTGTAAGTGGCTCTTTGGCTTTTCGCGTAAGGACATTTGCAACATCCAGAAAGAACTCTTTTAATTTAGTTATTTTAACCATAAAATGGATTATCATTAACATCGTCATCAGTTTTTATATGTTCACCGCTGGACGTAAACCTCCACTAATTGGTGTCACTCCTTCCGGTCCTAAGCCATCTGAATGCAGTACAATCCCACTACTTTGTACCTATATGTATATATATTAGAATCTAAACATACATATATAACTCATGTCCATGTCGGTTAGTGCGGTGGAGTCCACGTGACATAATAACTTTATAATGACATTTACTGTTATGACGCTAAACACCACTGGGGCTGACGGTTGTGATGAGTCCTGTTAGGTCATCTAAATTAACTTGTACTGTTTGTACTTATCTAGACGTATAAGGAGTACCTAGAATATTATTTTGAAGCAATATTTTAATATGAATACGCGCAAGTCTATTAAAATAATAAATAATAATAATCGACCGATTTTATCATTCCACTGTTGGAATATTCCTCCTCTCTTGGTCTCCTCTCGAGGCTCCTCTCTTGGTCTCCTCTCGTAAAGAGGTGCGTGCCAAAAATTTGACCCAGCACCCTCGCAATGGGAGGCTGAATTCTTAACTAGACTATCACTGCTCTTATTCTATTGTATAATGCAATTAAAATAAGAACGAAAAGCTTAACATTGCAATGCAAATAAATATACAAAACTTTTTTTGGATATTATTAGCTTACAAATAACCATGACAGTAAAAGACTTAATTTTAAAATCATAAAAAGAAACTAGATTACTTTTTATCTGTATTTATGTTATATGGTATCTCAATCTCTTTTGACGCTTAACAAATTAATATGTGTACACACACAGAACCTTGATTACTTTATTTGAATGTTATAAAAGTCTGATTGAAACACTACGAGAACACAATATAGAACCAATCACTATAGTTCACTGACCAAAACAAATCTAATAATTATATAAGAACGCCACAGCGAATCGGCTATGAACCGGCCTCAAGCGAGCGTCTTGTTGGATGAGGCCGAGGTGATATATGCGTATAGGATGTTCTGTTAACATACCTAATTGCTATTTAGTAGCCATTAAAAGCAATATATTTCGATGTGATTCAGTACACCACACAAGAAGACACTCTATTTTACAGCAACAACGATCAAACTCGAGCAGATACGGGCTTAGTGATGCGAGGTAGCGTTTACCGCAGGAGATGCTTTTTTCTGTAGCAGTGTATGTAATTACTTGGTAATGCGAAGAAAATTATGTACTGGACTGTTTGTATGCGCGTGCGCATGAGATGTGGCTGTTTTTGCTAACGATGATCTCAATGTTTCCGGACGAGTATTTTGCTTAATAATCGGTATAATAGGTGCAATGGAACGGTCGTTTCAGTGTACATACTTGAAATATTCCACATGATATATCAATGTACATATTCTTGTTTCCTTTTTCCAGCGTATCGATGACTGGGTCACCGTAGTGGTAAACGGACTAGGTCTAGGACTCTTAGAAGCGAGAATGAGTAGGCTTTTTTGGGCTTCCGTAATCTACCACAGGAGGCATCTGTGCTTTCTATTATGTGGTATTGCAGCAAAGCGCTAAATTATATAAAAAAAACAATTAGTCACGATTTTCGAATTATTCAAGGAGCGCTGGACGTAGTAGTTAACTGAGAAAGTACCTCTGGATATTTCTATTACAATCCCTTTTAGCATTAACTGCTATTTATTAATGTGAAAAGTTAACTGTTAGTTACCGTAAATATTGTTCTAAATAATTTAATGAATAAACAAAGATATAGCTAAATGTACCTATAACTGCTGCTTTTGTGTATACAACAACAACAAGGATCCAACTGCTTTTCGTGTATATTTCTTTGTTTTTCTGTACTTCTTCTGTACTCTATACATAAATAAAATAAAAAAAAAGATACTGAATTTTAGAAGGATATAAAATTTCTCGTAAGAAACAATTATAACTATATGTTACTACTTACATTAAGAGCACATCTTCCACAAAGTAGATATAAGTTTTCATTTCAAAAGTAAAATTAGCATTTTCTACTGTTCTCTAAGCTTTATGAAGTCTGCCAACCTGTATTTAGCGAGCTTGGCAGTTTATGATAAAGAACAGATTATGATAAAGAGCAGATTATGATAAAGAACATATTCGTGTCCAACGAAAACGATTGACAGTGGTTATGGTATACCATCATTTGGAATTCTTTATATAGGTGCATATGTGTATGTATGATAGTACCACGGAACACCAATCATGCTCAGCTAAGCACTTCCATTTACGACTTGCACATCATAAAGCACAAGAACACTGCGTACAAGCAAGACATAATAAATTTTCATAGCGCGAACAACCGATACGTGCAACATAACAGTCAATCAAACTGTTAAATAATACACATTACAATGTAAACTCAAGTGCAATAAACCGATTAGCTCGTTCTGAACAAAGTGCAATGATTTTTAACCGATTAATAAGGTTGTATACTTCCGTTAATAATTTAATATTAACGAGTATAATTCGTTTTATATTAATATGTATAATTCGTTATGTATAAAGAAGGATAATTTGTTTCATGTTAACAGTGTAATATAATTCGTTTTAACAAGTGTTAACACGTTGTTAACACTTGTAGATCGTTTTGTATTAACACATGCATTTCGTTTCATGTTAACATGTACACATAGTATTATATTGTTACTTTTAAATTAGAATATTATATACTTCATTTTATATGACAACGTACAGTCCAATTTTTATTGAACAATCTAGGCATTTAAAGTTACACAATTAATATTTGTATATTAATAAATAAAATTTAAGGACATTTTTAGTCCCATACAAATCTAATTTCACTTAAAACAAGATCAATGATCCACAATATACAAAGCAAAGTTTCTGCCTCTGGAGTAATAAAGTTGTTTCTCCGTTGTTATTTTAGAAATTCATATAACACTAATTAAAATAATGTACATTTAGATGTGTTGACTTTCACAATTAAATTCATTTTCGAATCGCCATAGAGTGGGGCCTATAAACAAACACGTTGTAACACAATCCTATGGGAAACCGCGGCGCGGACGAGCCTCGTGTTCGCCGCCGCCGGCAATATTTGATACGGGCAGCTACTCTTTCTTTATTGCTGTAGAAAATCAGCAATTTTCTCTACCTATTGTATGTACGTAAACGTTTTTATAAATAAAGAGTATTCTTAAACTATACGTTTAATGGTAGTTTTGTTTAACAGATAGCAATGTGTCTAAGAATGACCATCGTTTGTTTAGAAGATACTTCTACTTGCTTTCGAGTAATCTAATGTCTATGCAGGTTTTATATTCGTTAACAACCCTTACGAATCGTAGATAGATGAATAGATGTATATATTCTTATAATCTTGAAATTCTTATAAATATTGAAACAATATACCCAAAACATAGTAAATACTTAAGAATAGACAGAAAAGAATATATAATAATGTTATTCATGTACAAAAAAATACGTAACATAAGTGTAACAGTCGTTTTATATGACTACTTGGATTCTCAGGTATTCGCCATTTACGGTAACCATAAATATTTTTACTACGCAGTTTTCTATTTTATATATTATGCCATTAAACTTTGCAGTGGCTTCCAACTACAACTATTTTTTTCTACTTGAGTCACATATTGGTAAAATAAATAGGTAATTTCCGGTTAAGTAGACAAAGTTATGTTGAAGTTAGTTCATCTACGATATTTCTCTAAATTTGTGGCTGGTTGGGATAAGCTAAGAACTATGACAATTTATTAAAGCAGTAATATGTATTAAGCCAAAAAGCAGTGATATTTATAGAAAACACCGACGTTAGTTATAGATGCACTTACCCAAAAGAGCAAATAATGCTAAAGTTACTAACGAGTGAATAATTTAACTTTAATAAACTCATTACAATCTAGTATTATTATTTATGTTTATACATTGTCCAATTGACATGTTGTCTGTCACTTGCCCTGTTCTATTGTCTATGCATTGTTAGGGATCAGTTTTAAACCATGTAAAACTATTGGAGGGGCAGCATGGTGACCAGCAAAATCATTTACTACTGTATGACTAATCTCAAAAATAACAATTAGAAAATTATTGTTTAGTCTTATATTGTTTTTCAATAACTGGCTGGTAATAAATGAACTTCGTAAAAACTACCTTTAAAAGTCACAGGCAAATAAAAAATTGTTACATAGTTTATGATCTGACCCCATACCACTGAGCCACCACGTTTGTAATGAAACAACACCATCACAAGAAACTTACTAAAACTTATAAAATAATCACTCAAGAATTGAAAATTCCCAACTGAATATCAGTTGCCCAAATAAAAAAAAGGAAATGTGGCATTATACTAAGTGTACAAGTATTGTAACCTCTGCACAGCATATCCATTTTTTATTCCAAATTTGAGTTTCTCTTGATAGGGAAAATCTGGCATGTGGTCATTGTATATTACGTCAAAATTAACAGGTAGTCCATTGTAAAATGTGTTATGGGAGCTTCAATAGAAAAAAGCTCAAAGAAATTACAAATAAACAATTGCAATAATTCAAATTACTTATAATAAGTACACATACTTATGAAAAACTATTACCTTCAAAAAAGGTAACTTCGAGGCAGGCAAGAGCGCTCATCAAACAGATTTTACATAAGGACAAAAATTAAATACAATAATATTCATTTCCGAACCATATAAGGCAGAGGCATTCAAATCAAAATGGCGACGAAATATCTAACTTAAAACCTAAATAATAGACAGTTCAAATAAGAAATAAATCAAATACTTTAAGTATACCGATCCTACATCTACACTATTGTGAGTATAATACAAAAAGGTTTCTGATCACCTATTCGTTGTGTTTGAACAATGCACTTAATCTAACTAACCATAATTTTTTTTAATTGTAGAAATCCCCTTGAAAAAGGTACATTCAGTTAGTCTTTATTTGTAAAAGTGTTTGTCAGAAAGATTTGTTTCTTCCAGCACCTCTGCCTCAAAAACAATTATCTGTCATTCTGATAAATCAATTCTCAAACATAACAAATAATGGCCACATTCTTCTCTAAAAAAAAGGAAAAGCAAAAGTCATCATGTCCTGTCAAACGGCTAGAAATAAAGTGTTGCCAGTAGTCCAAAACCATGGCTTTACATCCACAGACTGCAGTAACAGTACAGAAAAAGTAACACGTTTTACGCAAAGAAAAATTTCGATTGCACCGAATCATACTTCAATCTTAAAGATTTCAACTGTATTCACTGTACTAACACTAATAACTCGCAATCTGGGAAAAGTTTAAAATGTATACAAAACTATAAAAATACTTTTGCTGTTACGCAAGAAAGCGAAAATTGATTAAAAAAACAGAGCTAGACCTAAAAGAAAGATCCTTGGTACACAAGTAATGAAACGTAGGCGGGTTTATTGTTAAGGGGCATTCTCCCGAGTAATCGATAATCAGCTTAATGCCTATCGTACCAAGGCTCGGTTTCGCTCGATATCGTCTCAGTGGCTTATTCAGCGCTGTTCAAATCGCTCACGTCGACGGGGATTGACGTCGTGAACGTCGGTGTTTCCAGCTCCTCATGTTTCTTCATTTTGAGCGCCTGGAAATTAAATTTATTTTTAATTGTCTATTGTTGCAATAATATCTATGGTGTGACCACAACCGTCTTCTTTTGTACATACATAGAAATACATATAATTTCAATATAATTAGAATATATGGAGGGTTAGATAAATATTACATTTTTCATGCTATTTATATACAAATTTGGTTTCTTCATACAGATGTAAGTTAGAGATAAGACGCAAGGATAAAAACCTTAAGGATAGAAGACGTTTAAGAGAACATTGATTTTGAATTGGAAATGTATTTGCTTATTGAATGTATTTATATTTTGGTTGGTTGGACGGGTGGTTGTGTCACAAGAGTTAAGTATGTTTAGAAGCTCAATTAGTTAAGTTAAATATTTAGAATTCTGTAAAAGACCACAACCCAAGTAAAACCAAGTTACAAAAAATGCATATTTTGACGATAAAGCTATAAAAATTAACAATTGAGTCTTTAATTAGATATAAAATTTTTTTTTTAATATTCAGATAAAAAAATAAATTCTCAGGAAATAAAATTATATTTGCCAGACAATGTTACAATTAACAATATAAATATTTATGAAAAAAAAACAACTAACTACTCACATTATATTTAAAATTCAACATTTTTGTATGATATCTAATGAAAAACTCAACAAAACAAAGATACCACAGAAAGCTCTCGGATGACATATGAGACGACAATTGTCTATGCGTAGAGTGAAATGAGTAATTGCGAACAACGAATCAGTTGTAATGGTAGCCTAAAATGTGTAACGCCAACATTATTCCAAAGCGTACTCTAATAGTCCTCGTAAATGTCCATTGAGTTGTGCTGTGTTTTAACTCGGAGGAAATATAGTAATGTAACATCAATGAAATTATTAATATATTTCGATGCTACAATAATCAAACATACGCCTCTTCAAAATAATCTGGTTATTTTTCAGCGTGATATGGTTTGAAGCCTCAGAGGAAATATAAATGAATATCGCGTTGGTAATTAAAAAAGATTGATGGTGGAATGTACAATAGATGTGGGCTATGGGTGTGGGTGGAGGCACACGCACACGGACGTACCGGCGCGGCGGCGGCGGCGCGCGGCGGCGGCGACAACAAACCTTTTGTCGACAACTGCGGTAGAAGGGCACACATGTAGCTACCAGCCACTCGGACAACGAGGCAGGCGCTCTTCCCACCCGCATTATATTTATATAGCTCACTTAAGTCGTACTTCGTACGTGTGTTAGGACGAGTTTCCAGTTCGAAAATGTGGGTACCAAGAAAATAGGGAGATTAAACAACAGCCTTATATCAAACTAATCGCAGGAAGATTCGTGGAGGAAAGGCGCAAGTCCTTTATTTGATAGCAAGTATCTTCTAAAAATGAAGTGTTCGTTACTATTGTTGGCAGCATATTTTTAAAGACGTTGATGCTGCCATCTAGTCGACGGTGCTGCTGGCCACAATCAATGACACTGGAGTGGACATGTTAGTTTAAAATAAATCAAGCGTTTTTGAAATTTACATTGTCAGATGCAGCAGACTGGTTGCATCATTTTGAACGACAACATAAAACTTTCACATATACATAAACTTTTTAAGTGTATATACGTCTTTACCTAAATATTCTAATTTCCAATATCTCTATAAATCTGGAACACGAACTAATTTAAAAACGAAATGTTCGAATTTCAAATAATTTGTAAAGATATAGAACATGAGCTTTTTTAGAATAGAAATATTCCAATTTCAAATATCTTTAAACATAACGAGCGCTTATAAAAAACAGCAAGAACTTCGAATCTTCCACAAGTAATTAGTTTAATCTAAGGCACATTAATAAAGTAGAAGAAACCCTCATAATAACATATGTAAATCGATATGTATCGAGTACATAGACTACAACAAATAGCCCTATAAAAATAAAATCATAATACTTTCTTAAAAAATATAGGTAATATTATTATTGAAAAAATAATATACTAATTAGTTTTATATCTCTTCATCGTATAATAAAACCTGTCGTATTTCATAGTTTTTAAAACACCATCAGTGAGTTATAGACGAACACTAAAATAGAAAGGATGCCAACTTATTGTAATATACTAGTAATATTTATGTGAGTTTAGTAAACCTTTTTTTATTGGAAACTAGTTAAACCGCCAACTTTACAAAACAAGCTGGTACGAGACAAAAAAATAAATCTTTATAAGAAAAAGTAGTCAAAAAGTTGCTGTCATAAACACAAAGAAAAACACTCGTTCAGATCCTTAAACACCACAATAACTACTATTTATTTAGCCTTAATATGAATACATTATTTAACGTGTCGAAATATTAAAAATTCATTTTAACAAGGTGGAAAATACGGCAGGTTATACTATACACGTCCGTTATAAATAAAAAAGAAAGTTAGGTCAAGTTGGGTATAAAGAAAATAAGGGCATAGACAACGTAAAGTGGGGGTTGACCTGCTGCAGCTTGTAGTGGTTGATGATGTCCTGGTCGGCGGGGCAGCTCTGCGTGAAGGCGTCCAGCTGGTACATGTGGTACATGTAGCGCCACAGCGCGCGGAAGCTCGCCTGACACACACGCAAAACAAAACGATAACTAATTATAGTATCATATCGTAACTTCGCAACCTCACGCCTGTAATCCCTGAAGGGGTAGGCCGAGGCGTGCAGTACTCTCCCATGTTTACGTTTACGTCCCAAAATGGAAAAGCCTGATGAGCTTATTGGTATACATCAAGCAGAGATCCAGACTTTGAGTCACTAATAAAAATGTCTACTAGAAAATGTAAGTTAGAAACATCCAACAGTACCCAACTGGGAATTAGGATCCACGACTTCATGATAAATAGCTTTGGAGCCATTCAACCAATGAGGCAGTCATTATATTAGACACAATAAATATTTGACAGCGCCTACAGACATACATTGTACCACATGGACATAATTATAATTATCGACTCTTATGGTTCCAATGGTGGCCCCAAGTTTCCTGCCAAAAAAAAACCAAATATTATTAACCATAGTCCTCCACGATAGCCAGGTGCAATTCCGCATACTTGTAATACATTTTATTATGAACTAAGTTGGCTAAGATGAGGTAACTGAGATGTATACGCTCTCCTTGGGTTAGTTTTTTGCACTGTTATAATGAAACATGTGCAATAATAAATCGCATAAACTTTTTAAATTAGAGTATCATGACAGGATTCCAATGATATGATCCCAGAGTGAGAGAGACTGAAATCTAAAACAACTGTCTGTCACATCTTGTTAACCTGGCCCAAATGGTACACAATTATACTTTAGAAGAATAGTGAAGTCATACGGATTTTTATAATATGTGTGTCGTCGAAGCTGTTTTGCAGCAATCATACCGGCAATGTCGTGCCACGTACCGGTATCTCAAAGTCGACAAAGTACTTCCCAGCGACGCGGATGTGCTGGAGACGCGGCATCAGCTCGCAGTCGAAGCAGCACATCGTGTCGCCCGTTAAGAACCTGGAAAATGGTACAGTCCACAATGAACATTGGTTGTTAAATGGATGGATGAAAAAGATGTATCAAGCATTCCTTTATCAAAGATTTTTAAGCTAACATTTGGCAGTCTTCCCCAGACTCTTCAGAGAGACTTAATAACTATCAACTCACCGTGTCGCTACTAGCCCTATCGTTATTTCTAACAAGTCTCATTGGGGCTGTTAATGGATACAATATGTTTCCCTATCTGCAAAGTTCCAATCCAAATTTCATAATTCAATGTACCTACTGGAGGGAATATTCCCTTCAGTACAAGAAAGAGACCTATCACAGGACTTATAACACGATACGCTATTAAAAAATGTTTGAACAGTTTCCCGACCTGGTGCCCCTGCGCTCCAGCAGCGCGTCGATGCGGCCGAGGTGGGCGCGCAGCGCGGCCGACTTCTGCTCGTCCTTGCGCACCAGCACCAGCTTCAGCTTGGAGTACAGGTTCTCGATCAGCGACGCCACCTCCTTGTCCTGAGGGCGAGATTATTCACCGTCATTTTGGATATCTCTGCCTACCCTTAAAGTGTAATGAAGAATTAATGCAGTTTATTGTGAAAAATACTGTATTTACTAAAGATGACTACTATAAACGATTTTACAAACGTATCGTGGTAGCGAATGTTTGAGAGAAAAGAAAAAACAAAAGTGCAACACAGAACGTGACATAAACAAAAGAGAGTGCTCGAGTAGCACAGATCATTAAAGATGCGTTCTTCTTTATGTCTACATTCCAAAATGTGAGTTATGTTTGCAAATGTCTATTAACGATTGCCATAGAAATATTGTTCATCAGTCCGTTCCAGTCCACTGCTGGACATAGGCCTCCTCTGAGATTGTTTGCCCATAACCCCCACGCTAACCATACGGGTTGGGGATCTCAGAGCGCCCTACTCTGCTGTTTATGTATGATATATACGAAAGAATTGAAATGTCAATAATAGTTGTGTAAATTTCAAATTTCAGTATGGTCAAAGTTAATAATGTCAACTTGAGCAATCAAGACCAGCGTGTACCTGGACGAAGAGATTGTGCCCGCCGGGCACAGACTTCATGATGTGCCGCTCTATTTTCTCATTCTCCAGTATCGCGAGGCCATTGTCGATCAGTATGGGAGGGTGCGTCGCCTCGAAGTTGGTGCGGAAGTCTGGTGGCGGCTTCTGCATATCCACTGTCGTCACCTGGAATATATTATATATAAATACATATTAAGAGCCTACTTAACCATGAAGGAACTATCACCATCATCATTATCAGATCTTAGTCCGCTCACTGCTGACCACAGGCCTCCGAAAAGGTTATAACTTATAATATTCACGTTGGGCATGCGGCTCATAAAACTATCTATATGAATAAATAATTTTACGACCACACAGTAGTAACACATCAGTTCGTCACATAAACATTTGGAATCGAAGCCACACACAACCACTTACTCCATCACTTAGCCACTAAAGCAACGTGTTAATCTATAACATTGCTTAAAACAGTCGTGGAAACTTTCAGTGAGGATTTATCTCTCTGTTTTTTAACAATTGCAATGTAAACAGAAATACATGACGTGAAAACAGTTTTGCACGTTTCTAGCTACGTGTGCGCCAACGAGGTGGTCGTTTAATTTGCGTTAATGTTGGGGGGAGTTCTTGGCTGCAAGCCATATGACATCACGACTGGAACGATGCGAAAGAAAAAGCGAACTGCAGGCATAAGTCATGTTTAGTATTAAAGAATGTATTAACAAGATATCACGCCTGCATTTCCTCCTAGGGGTAGGCACAGCCAGACTTATTGAACCAATGGGTCTAGATTCCGTGGTACCATCGGGAATTTCAAGGTAGAATAACCCTGTAATACTTTGTCCGATTCAATGATCGAACCTAGGACCCCTTAATCAGCAGTCCTGTCAACCCATCACGTCGTGTCCTCGCTCATGAATTTCTCTATCCTTACTGACTTGACGTATATCTTCAACATTCATAGCTTTCATCTTACATATTCGTCAATTCATATACTCACTTTTAAGCTTATAGTTTTGAGCTCTGCTAAGAGGTACAAGTCCATGAAGTACTCCTGGCAGAACAGGCACGCGCCTTTCCGCCTACCGTCGATTGTCGAGGCCTGAAATGAAAAGAAAAAAAAAGAATAAGCTACTTTATCGTTTCCCTTACGGTTAACACCACTAGACAATATTCGAATTTAGATTATGCAGAATTTTATTAACTTCTGCTTGGCTTTGGAATGTGTCGAGAGTCATGGAGGAAAAACTATATACCTAAGTGGGCATAAATGGGTTATTTTATACAAATGTTGTATAATTAAATGCGTTTACCTTCCCCAAGAATCGATTTACTCATTGGTGGAAACAAATTCAAAATTATCCATAATCAAGATCTGAGATCACATATAGTGATACACAGATGCGCAGGATTAACATAATTTGTTTTTTAACATATATTTAGTGTCACAATATTCACATTATTATCGATAATAAAATGAAAGAAGAATTTATCATATTACCACGTTGTTAATAATTATGTACTAAGTTATTTTTTTCGCTTCATTTTTTTCACTTGATAATTAATTAAATAAGTGAAAATGAACTTTATTATTTACTA
This sequence comes from Microceris scylla, assembly GCA_018245595.1. Taxonomy (NCBI): domain Eukaryota; kingdom Metazoa; phylum Arthropoda; class Insecta; order Lepidoptera; family Hesperiidae; genus Microceris; species Microceris scylla. The sequence continues at coordinate 948 of DWDT01002620.1, read as the reverse complement.
TCAATAAGAAGCTGTTTAAAGTTGCTATAAACTATTGCGTCACTTAATTATCAGCAATGAAGTTAAAAAATGGCTTAATTATCAGCGGTAAAGTTAAAAAATGACTTAATTATTAATAATAAAGTTAAAAAATTGCTCGACAACTTCATTAGGCCGTAAATGGGCAGTCATTGATCGCTCTTAACGATGCGTTATAGATAGACATATTTATTTTATTTATATATACCAATTAACTTAAAAGAGCTACCAGACGGAGAGCCTTCAATTATAACTTGCGTAGTCTCCAGTTGATGCATTCAAAATGCAATGTACAAAAAATACAATGTACAAGTTAATTGAGGTTTCAATTTATTTTAAAACTAGACGTATAGCAGTGACTTTAAATTGAGACTTTCATTTGTATTTCAATGTAGTTTATTTTAAATTTCTAGTACTTAACGTTTATTTCAAGGAAAAAAATGACTCTTGATCGTAGTTAGGTAACCCTTGAAGATTTTGACCACATGTATGTAACATAACATCAAGGTTATATTTCCCCGAAAGGACAGCGAGGTGTTTATTATTTTTATATATTTATATTCTATTAGTAGTTATTTAAAACTTACTGGTTATACGAAAAAAAGTCTCTAATTTATTTTGAGCAGTCCTATAGTCCTTGCAATCTACGAGCGCGGTCGGCCCTTGGCTGTGGGCGAAGACGTATTTGTATACGTGTAAATGTGTGCGTGCGCAGGGTTGCGTGTACGGTTAGCCAATAAAAAAGGACTTTTTTAATTTTTTTTTTGTTTTAGATTGCCATGTTTTATGGAAATATTATAAACATTTTTTTATTTTACTAACAATTTATCTGTATATTTATGTTATTTATTCGTCATAAAAATTGTCACTTTCTTCACTGTCTCTTGAATCATCACTTACATTAATCATAAATTCAAAATCATAATCAAA
>DWDT01002619.1:0-13452 GCA_018245595.1 Microceris scylla | reverse complement strand
CTAGTTTGTAATAAATTAGAGAAATATCTTATCTCTATTCTTTCTCTATCAAACAAGTCGAGTCGGAAAGGAATTTCGGGCGTCACTTTTGAAAAAGAAAAAAATAATTCGGAAGACGCTCTAAGCCATATTGAATCGTTTATTTTCACGTCTTTTGATTATCTCTGAATATATCAGGATAATGTGACATCAAAGAACTCCCACTGTTATTATAATGATGATATTTTGAAATCATATTAGAATAATTTTCTCATAAAATATTGTGATATATTGTTTCACATATTAACGTTCAATGTCCCCTCAGTGCCTTTCTAGTCTGTCTAATGTTTGGCCTTTATATTATGAACAACAAATATTATCTCGTGATTATTATTCTTCAAAGCGGTGACAGCAACTACATTATACAAATTGCTAATACAAACACAGATAATTCTACACCAATACACGAAACAAACTTGGGCTTAATACACACGTTTGTAGGTACTAAGTGAGAAGTGGGGAGACACCCTCCCACTCAGTATTTATCAACAAGCCAATAATAACAGTAATCAATACGACGATACAAAAATGAAAATCAATAATTTCTTATACACTCATTTTTTATTTCTACAAAACCAACAGTCTCTCGAGTCTGTATATAGACATAATTAACTTTATCAACATTCGCTGTAAATTTCTCACACTCGGGTTGTGTGTAACATGCTTAATTAATCTATCAACAACAGATTTATAACTTGTAGCGCGCAAAATTCGTATAAACACATTAACTTACTTTACGAAACACTAACATGGAAACATTATGTACCCATTAAGTTCAGAATCGTTTGAGAGGCAAAAAAATACGTTCAGAAATAAAAAACCATACTCTCTACTAAGGTCTTATATGGCATGATTATTAATCCCTCGTATTGTTCAGCCTGTAATTTGGGATGTAAAATAAAGAACAGAGACAAACAAACATGATCAAAGCGAGCCGACTACGTTATTGCCCCAGATAAAGATGCTGTGATTACAGCCGCTCATAAATAGGACACGGGTCGTAACGGCGCAGACGGGAAAACAGTCACTATTTACAAATAGCTAGTTTTATATTGTGAAACTGGAAAACTAGCGCGTGTTTTCATGTTAAGTGCTCTATACGGTTTTATTTCTAACATTGTAATGGTAAACAGGTGAACAAAAAGACCAATTAAGTGAGTTGCCCCTTGTTTCTTCTCTTTTGTTGCATTGGTTCATGATACTGCGGGAAGACTGGTCAGGCTAGCTTTAAAGTTGTAATAGTATCAGAAAATTTTTAAAGAGTAGAATCTCTCTACCACCTATCTCCTGCTCAATATACTCGAGCTCAACTGGCCAGGTTCAAAATATGTAGCTATAGAGAACAACTGTTGTCATGTATGTAATCTCAAACCACGTAATAGTCTTAAGTCAGCAATATAGGCTGCGATGCTGTGCCTATATTGATACTAGATTGGTCCAAATTGATTATTATTACTTCATCCTCAGTAACATTGACAACTATAAAGGTCGGGAAGAATCAAAACACGAACAGTATTAGCAACGTACTGTACCACGCTTGCGTTGAACTTCAACTGCATTGGAATTTACATCTACCCTCAATCAAAGCTGATATCGGTAACCCTTACTTAAAATTTACCTGACATGCTTCAATAAAATCAAAATTGCGTCCAAACAAATCGTACTTGTCGCATCGTCCATTTACATCCTACTCGTACTCGTCATTAATAATCATGTGAAATATAAAGCTTTTATGTATTATAAGTTCATTTTCCTGTTCTGTTCCCAACTGAGTTGGACTCGGCACGATATATTTTTCTGTACCCTATCTCGATAACAGACGTCATCTCAACATTCACTCTCCTTATTTATGTCATATTTTGCGCAACTTAAGCAAGTTTTCCTTGATCTTCGTCTCTTGTAAGTTCATGTCCTTCATACTTTTTGATACATGATTTGTTATCCCCTAAATCTTTTTTGTTCTTATTATATTTATATGTAAAAATGGAACATCACGCCTGTAGTAACCGAAGGGATATGCAGAGGAGTGTAGTGCATTGCCGCGTTTTACCAGTTACGTTTACGTACCATGGAATAGGTGGTGAGCCTATTGCCATATACCAGGCACAGATCCAGATTCCGAGTCACTACTAGAAATTTTATCAGTATTATTTGTTCTGTCTGATCATAAGATTACGTATAGAAGTATATATTATGTTTTCAAATAGTTATAATTATGTAGTTTATCAGCTGTTTGATTAGTGATTACTATAGCACAGGTTGTGCTGCGTTTGGGAATACACGAAGGTTTGCGAAGTTGTCCGAAATAAGAGTTACATAATTATGTATAAAAAAAATATTTATCATATGAAATAGTTGTTATTATTACGATTATTGTGTTTATGTCATCTCCCGTCTCTGGATACGGAAGCGTTATTTTAATCACTGAAGTTACGAACCACGTTTTACAAACTTCGACCACAATTTATCCCAGTGAAGCCACTGGAGTAATGCGCATGACGAACTGTGGCGGTTACAAATTAGAAACACGATCTCTCGGGACGGATTAGGAATGTACTTAATGTCTAATACAACAATTTAAATGTTTGCTATTTGATTTTTAAACGTCTATAAGTTTTTGCGAATATTGCATTTCTAAAAAAATATTGTAAAGTACAAAATTATTGAAAATTTCTTGTACTACACTCCTCTGCCTATCCTAGGAAATACAGCTGTGATGTTATGTAATCTAAGCCAAACTTTGGAAGCCCGGGGTGGTTTCGAAAAGTTACTTTATGAAAGGGGTGGATGTTGTACGACAATGTGTCGGAATCAACAAAGGGCGGAAAATTGGTAAAATCATATTTTGTTCGTATATAAACAGGATCTTATATATTATGGAAGTGGAGTTCTTAAGCCTAGGAAGGTTTTTCAATTATAAGGGTTGTATTCATTTAGGCATACCGACGCAGTCGACCTTGTTCGGGCGGAGAATATTGTCAAATTTTTAACAAGACTTCTGGTTCTAATCGTTTAGCTAAATACAATAGAAAAATTTGAAGATTTTTGCATCTTGTACTTACAGCAATTAGTATTGAACAATAATTATTATGATAGGGTATACATGCCGAAGCCATTAATACCTACCACGGAACTTGCTAGGTTTAACACACGATTAGTACCATTTATTTAAACCGTGTTTTACGAGGAAACCCAAACTGACTAAACTAAATATTATCAAAATATAGTAGGTGGAACAATTCTTTGGCTACAAAAAGTTCCTTTCCACGTGGGGAGCAATATTCAATCACTTTTTAAAATGCTTGACCATCTATTTTTCACGAAAAATAAATACAGAACCAAGAATCACCGTAATTATCACCGTTTAGAGTAGCAAATTCTAGAATGAACAATACTTCATTAGAACGAAAGGGACAGATATATCAGGATTAGCATACAATAAAGCGAGACAGTCTAAGCTGTGACAGGTGGCAGATCGTTGACCCCGCTATTGTGTTATGGTACAATTTTGGTGAACAACACGGTAAAAACGGTCACAAACGAAACTGGACCATATGTCTTAAATATAAAGTTCCTTTTCAATTGCTCGTGAGCTATCGCCTAGAGGTGCAATCTCACAAACACAATTTCGTTTGTGAAACGTTCGGAAAGCACTCGAGTCAAAATAAAACAATTAATCAAAGCCCACAGTTTTTCATTTATCCTCACTTGAATAATCAGTAAGTTAAACATTGGCAGTGAATAAATCTCTCGCAGAGGATTTGTTACGAAATACCCGATCCAGAAAATCCTGTTCCAGAACATCCAGAACAGAATTTTCAGGAACATTATATTTTGTTACTGTATTTCATTCGACTGGCTCGTTGGTGTAGTGCCAGGTGGTGAACCTGACTATTGCGCCGATGGTCGTGAGATATACTCCCACTCAGCGTAAATATTTATGTGGCAAGCAAAAAAAAATTTAATATAAATATATATTCATACCTATATCTGAGTTTATCAGCCGTCTGGTTACCATAATGGAAGATCTCGTGGTGCTTATTTTGGGAGCAGATGATGGTATGTGCAAGTCTTTCACGATATTATTATTATAACAAACATAAAAATGAGCCCAAGAAGAAAACATAACGTACACCTTACACGTCGTAAACACGCAAAGCATACCTAAAAATAGCGCCTACTAAAGAACTAAAAATAGCATCCCAGTTTCTCGACAACTACCTGCCCTGTTCTATTCGCGGGCTAAATATAAAACATGTCTGTAATATAAAGGTTTTTGAATGAGCTATTTTTGAAACTACCACGACGCTCAATTTTCCAAAAGCTTAGTTTACGCGTTAGATAACATTTTTCTATGTACAAACAAGGCATTCTTTCGTTCGGAATGCTGTACATACTGCGTAAGAATAATGGAAATGACGTTGGTGAGTATTTTTTATTAATAAACGTTTAGAATATACCTACATCATTATAGCTTCAGAAATATGTAGGAAGGTTTTTATATCTTTGCCTTTGCATCTAGATGTTATAGGATGCGTTTGTGTGTGTGCATGTTTATGTATGGATGTATGTTTATTAGCCTTTTACCAGCAGAGTACAGGCGGAACCTGGCTAAAATGCTGCATGTACTTGTAACATACTGCTGGCTAACAGGCTAATAGTAGTATAATAATCGTTTAGAATCAATTGACCGTGTGCAAATTATCCAGAAATATTATAATCATTAATTAAACCATAACATCAGAACAAACGTAGCCTTAATTTATCGACCTTTATTTCAGATATTCACGTGACAACGCGCAAAAAGGTCGAGATATTTCGCTTGACATTTTTATATGTTTGAAATGGAGGACAGAATACAATGTTGTAACTTTTGCGAGAATGTACTAGATGCGCACGAAGATTTTCACAATAGTATCATAAAAGCGATACGGTTCTGTACGGGCGCGAGAAACGCTGTCGGTGTGAACACTGTTTACCTGTAACACATCAATGCCAACGTGCATGTCGCTGGTAACTATCTGTGCAAATCGTGGAAGGCATAAATTCAATAGTCTCGTTCTGTGGCGATCAAATATATTTAATACAAGATTACACGTAGACCGCAAATTGCAAAGGCAGTTCGTATAAAACTTATTTATACGAATGAATATGCAATAAATATTACATTATAGAGCTTATCTAAAGGCTGCAGTTAAATATTATTAAAGGCATGAGTACCTTCGTTCGTAGATACCTTTACAAATTAATAATGCATACGCAGTAAGAAAAATTAGTAAGTACAAGTTAGGATTACATTATAAATAATTTATTTATTATATACGTCATGACATGACATAACATAACTAGTGAAGTAACATAATTAGTGAAAAGTGCTACAGATCTCAGCCAACCCTTCCTTGGAAATAAGAGCATGACGTAATTGTGTAATATAGGTGGTGTATATCTTCAAAGGTTTAAATAGGTATACCGTAATGCGGAAAAGCGCGTGCAACGCACCTCATGTGAGCCATCGTAGCGATATACACAGAGATGAGTCACCGCGTAGGCTGAGGTTAACCGGTTACGGCGCGGTCATGTGGGTGAGTTCGTAATTGCTTACATCTGCTCAAACTTACTACGGCGCATCGCATTCATAAGTTTGCCATAGTATTGGGGGAGGGGGGCGGCAAAGCAAGAGAGGGGGATAGGTATTGTTGTATGTATTGCTTCCAATTATGAAACTTGTTACACTTACTAGCATACAAAATGTTTATAGACAAAAAGAGACAGGTAGAGAGAGAGCGCGAGAGAGAGATAAACATTGTCGTATTGTCGTGATTGATAAGTGATCGGATGTACAGGTAGAGAGATTGCGATTACCAATTAAAATGAGCTTCCCTATTTGCTCTATTAATTTCCTCTATAAGATAAAAATACGCAGAAATAAAAGCAATTCCATCCCTGAGCAATGATAGTTTCACACTTACTGTTCACCGTAGTTTTCTACCGCGAAATTCTAATGCTCTCTGTGTCATAGTCGCTAAACAATTACATTATATATGCATAAAGACAGTTTAGACTTACAACAGTTTTGCTCATTTATTATTATTATACCATCACTCTAGGTACCTTGCGCGTTTGGCAGAGAGCACCGAATTACCGAATTGGTCACTTGTGTCGATGAAATTCACATTGCAAATCGTTAATACAATTTGCTCCAAAGAGGATATACCCAAAGCTAGCCTTACGCCAGCATTTTGCTTTTAATTTAAAATTTCCATTATGATGTTATCCGTATTTCATAAGGTTCCCAAAACTTAATTTCGTTATTGTTCGTGTTCACATGAAAAACAATCTCCGGGTCCATCAGAGCCTGTAGCTCTTTTGTGATGTCATTTTGATTAATTGTGACCTATCCCTCCACCGTAATTAAATCAAAGCCCTGCATGATTGATTCAGATAATGATCCTCTGACAAAGTAACGTTGAGTAAGTGGATAGCTGTTTCACTGATGAATAAGAGTCCGCTTGTTTATTGTTAAAAGCACTCCGATGTGATCTCTGATGTTCTTCAGTCATGAGATCTGCAGATACGAGAAACTGTGTATAGAGCTATAGACTCAGAGTCTTTAATTCTATTTAAAATTGTAGAGATAAAATTTGTAGCAACCCTCGCAGAACTCACATGCATAATATGTATACAATCAAGAAACAAAAAGTGGAAACAATACGCGAAGTACTGGATTCCTAAGAATTTCCAGGCATCGGAATCTCGTTTTCCATTCCTGGAAAAACAATCAGATCTGATACGTAAATTTAAATAACAGACTAAAATCTTAATCCAATTCGCAAAAAAATCCAAATTATAGTTTAACGGGAATTTCGTAGCACTGATAGGAAGTAACAGACTGTGTGTCAGGGCGATAATGGAATACAGAATGAAATTAAATCAATGAGCAGCTTTAATGAAAATTGCAATATATGATAATTCACACCTGAAATCGCAGACAGGATATTGCCTGCGCATAATATATCGAGATCGGGTGGCGCGTACGAAATTGCAGCTGAGGTTAAACGAGGTAATTACAATTTAATGGCCGCTAAAACAAAGATGGCCGACCGGGATTATGGTTCATAATTTAACAACGCTGTTTTTGCTGTTATTAATGTAGCTGGTCGTTGTTAGTTTGAGTGAAATAATATTTGATTGAGAAATAAGAGTAACTACGCAGCATCAGTTTTATAGCAATATTCACTTTTATTACACATATCAATTGTTGCTGATGTAAATCACGATAATTAAATAGCAATCGGTTAAAACTGAAAGATTCGATATTGGTGGTCATCTGTTCTGAGTACTTGCTAACCTGAAAAAACCGTTAAACAAGAAAACCCATTGGCCACATGACCAATGAGGCAGTCATTTAATGCTATATTTAATAAAGACCATGGCACACTTTTCTGAAAATTATATAACCTGTTGTTCGGGTAGATCGATCTTATTCATCAACATAGCTGTAATTACTTGCCACCAAGCTTGCGATCTATGACAGTGGTCAAAAATATTATTTCTTTTCAGTTACATTATTTCTCAGGTGACTTGCCTGTGGGTTTTTACTAAGTTTTATCACTCAAAATGAAAAGTTGGAAGGTACAAAAAATATAGACGAAGGAGAAACGACTGTGTAAAAGTAGGATTTGTCACAATCGAGCAAATTCCAAGATTAACATCTTAGAAGCACTCAGTGCTCTGTAAGGAACCTCGGGGCGATTTACAAAAAGGTTCCGAATGTTTGTTGAGTTTCAGAATTCATTTGTTGAAAGGAAGAGGGTTTCATTGCGGACGAATACGGGTCGAATAATTAAGTAAGCGCTTATAAATGACGTGGATTATTCAGTGTACCCGCGCCCACGGATATGGATGCTCCACGGATAAGTACGAATATAAATTGATTTAGATTCAGTCACAAAACGGTACGTAAAAGCCCGTTTCCTAAAACATGATATGTATGTATCTGAAAACACTTAAAGACTTTTACTCACTCGTTGAACATGTAAAGTATTGAAATAAAAGAAGCAACAGAAGTGACTCAATACATAATACATTATATTACACTTGTACACGTGTTCGAATATTCAAATACGACACATTGTGTCGAGATGACGTAAGACGCAAGGTTAAATTCGAGGCATATGACATTGTTTGAACCAATCTTGCCTTCTATAGTATGTACAGTACTTGCTTTAAAATTAGCATCTTCTCACATCGTTATAAAATAACTAACGAAATCTAGCGTAGCTTTTATGTATGTTATCTGAATTTATATTACTTAGCGGCAAAAATCTTTTATTATTGATGCATAAAGTTCATGCGAATAGAATGTTTCAACAGTGTTCCGATCATGACATTATTACCCATTAGGAATGAAGTCTCTATTAGCGATTGTTTTATAAACATTTAATAACTATTATATTTTTTAACGGGTCGAGATTTATTCAGAACATTAAATCATAAGAACTGTTGTATGACGGTGTGGGGCGTGTTCGTAATCAACTGTTTGAAACGAGCCACATTATTTCAACGTCTTTTCAATTTCCAAGATGTGACGTGCCCATTCCCTTCTAGGATGTATTTGCATAGCCAAATACCGTCCCAATTTACACAACCTTCCACACATCCCCATTGAAAACACACTCGATTCAAGTAACATGAGTATAATGAGGCGCATCGCCGAACCCGATAAGCAGTTCGAGAACATTCGCCAAAATACATTGTTTCTTGAACTAAGTCGATATATCTTGTGCTGACTGTTGATGCTGTAAATAGTTTCGGATCCTCCTTAATGGTGCGTGTTATTTCGTGGTTCAAGTTTATATTTAGCATCCTGAATACGAATACAAAAGAGACTCTACCATATTTATAATTATTTCCGATTTTTTAGTTTTATAATAATATAAAATGATGGCATACGGATAGATAATTTCTATTAAAAGTACTATAAATGTATTATAACTCACTGCAGTTTCTTTTACATTATCAATATTGTTATCCAGCTCATGTAACACTTGTAACATTTTGCCATAATTTATTAACAGATCTAGATCTAGAATCTATCTGAACAGATTAATCAGCTTTATAGTCTCCATTAATCTTTTCTCTTCCTACTCTATTTCATTCCTTCCTTGCTATGGTCATTAACGTATCACAAATCATAATCGGTTTCTGTTTGAGATCTAACATGAAATAATACATCATGTTTCCAGTCTTCATTTATCTTTTGTTTCTATATTGCACCGTACTTTTAATTTATCTTTATTTTGTTGAGTTTCATAGGTAATTTAGATCGGTAATGTTCGTATCGCGTGGGAACATCCTTGGATAGCAATGTTTGGTGTCCGATATGCTTACATGTGGCGCGAGATTGTAATAATAATAATTCAGTCAGACCTGTATATACACGTGGTACTGTTCACACATTATTACAGATTTCGGCTAAATCCAAAAGTATAAGGAATACTCATATTTAGCATGTGATACGTCAAGATCACACACATCAATAAATATATATATAGGAATTTAAATTTTAATAAGGAACATACACACGTATGTAGGTACGTTCGTAATTTAAATTTGAAACGGCTGTCTGAATCCTCACCGCTTTCTTGTTGAGAAATATAGGTATGGAGATACCGAACACCTCTTTCCCTTTCATACGAAGACGTAGAGTAAAATGAATCCTTACAAATTTGATTTCACATATCCTGAACATTTGATATACGCAATGTATTAATATATTTTTTATTCCTCGTCTATTTTATCTATACACTTAACTAGAAAATAGGTGGCAATACATTGGACACAACCACACAACAATACACAAAAACCGTCACAACCGTCTAGGATAAGTGCAAGACCAGATTATTGTCGGTTTTTTCGGTACCCACACCGGACCAATGTTTACCCGATGAGCAAAGATATTGTAGTGTGTGTTAGTGTAAAAAATAGTATCTATATACGTACGTATTTATACATATGTATTTAGTTCTGTAGGCGTCTGTCAGTCAGTATGGATATGTCTGAAGATATTATTATTATTGCAGGGCGAACAAGCACGTACATGCCATTAAAATTTAACTATCGCACTGCAGGTTTTACAAGAAGCGTAAAAATAAAGATGAATACTAGATGTCGCTAACTCCTTCTCTTTCAAAAGCGAGTTGACATTGTGCCGGCGTCTGGATTGAATCGTAAAAACCGTCAAATATTTTTATGTCACGGATCATAAAATATAAAACATATTCCAAGTAAACATATGTACCTACTGGTGTATTTTTATTGCTTGCGGTAATAAAGTATTTACGAGTGACACCAGTACCTACGTGGTTTACGATACGAAACAGTTGAACTGGAATGATTTTACGATAATCACTGAAAACAATTTATTACGTTTATATTTCTTTGCTACCCATACACATCTGTAATCAATTTAACAGGAATCCATAAAAAAAGTTCCCTGGGAGTTCGCTACTGTACTTTCGACGCACCCTAAGCAAGCAATCACGCTGACGGGCTAATCATTTCATCACGATGGCAGCCCAGAAGAACGTTGCTGTCGACATGCTATGGAGACTTCAAAAATAAGAATTCCAACGCCCGAGAAGTAACTTCGAACACATTATATACTACGCTTTCCATTCTGCCGAACAGAACAGTATTACAAGCTATGACGTTTTTTGGGAATTATTTGCGTCAATGTTGCTAGCAGCAGGATCTAGTCAGTCTTCAACACCCTGGTCGGATCAAAACAACAGTGCGAATGTATCTTTCTTCTCTGCGAGATATAATAGGCATATGTTACTAAACGTTCATTTATTATGAATATCATAATAAATGAACGTTTGAACATATTATATCCATTGAATGGTGTCAATTTCTAACCAAGAGATTAACTTTGACAATATTCCGGAACTTTAAGCTAATCGTCAGGGGTATACATTTATGCTCTGTTTTCATCAGCCAACATTGCAATCTTATGCTAGATTATTAAGAAAGTCACTTAGTACATGTAGGGCTTTTGGCGGACCAGAACCAGACCAGCTCTCTAGGAAGAGAGCGTAGGGTTTAGGACTAGGAGCGTAGGGGCTAGGAAGTCAAAGTACCAACACATAATAAATTTCAGTGATAATAGTGTATTATTTGACATACAATCTGTTTGGATAACGGGAGCAGCGAAAAATGCCTGATCTTCTTTACGCAGACTGTACAACCGTATTTTAAGACTTTTATACTAATTTTAAATATATTAAGGTTTTACATATATAAAATTAGTATTTACAACGTCTATAAATAGCAGTAACAACAACCAGTTATTTGTGTAACGAAAAATAAATATAAATTCTTATATAAACAGAATGGTCTACATAAAGGCGAAACACACAGACTCATAGACAACATGCGGTCAATGCACCGTATTATGACCGCAGTACCGCACCTTAGCGGTGAGCGGCAACCGCGACTCTAACCTTTCACACGACCTCCAGACGCGGTGAACTGTGTTCGACTGAGTTAAATTTAACCCGATTATTAACAGCCCATAAATATTAACAATAGTAGATTAACGTTGATACAAACTTTAACGGTTTACGTTCTAACAAACGACATTTACCAAGATTATTTAATTATATCATAATTACCCGTTACCCTCTCGCATCGGTGGGTAAAAATGGTTAACTGATTTTTTCTAGTTATAATTACTTTATTATTTAATAGCTCTTAAATAACTCTAAAGAAAAATTTATAAATAACATTTCCGTTCTGAAAAGTTCGTTCGCGAGAAAAGAGTAATTTAAAAGAAGTTAGAAAAAAGCTCTAAATAATACCTACTTTTATTATGAAAATAGCCCAGTATTTTTAATAGTTCGTATTTTTCCTCTGAGTTCAAACTTTGTAGGTTTTAAAACAGACGCAAAATGTCTTCAATTTATTTAAAACGTTTGATATCAGCTTTGTGTATAATATGTCCTTATAATTACTAATATGCAATTAAATTTCCAGTTACTAATAGCATTACCTTTCAGATAAGTATACCATTACCACTGGTCAACAGTGTCACCTCACAATTAACGAATGTACGAAAATATAATTCAATATCATCACGTCATAGCCGCACCAGCAATTTAAACTTGATTGCTTCCAGAATTGATTGCTTCATTCAAAAGCATTGAGAGAAGATAAACCTAGGGAGTGTTGAAATGAAATAAATATAAATAAAATTTGTGTATAAACAAACAACAATTAGAATAATTAAAATTTCACTCACGTATATTTTTCGTAATACCTCGACTAGCTCCGGACCTATCCTTAGTCCTTCCCGAGGTCTCGACGAACATAATTAGATTATGGCAGATCCTATACGAATATATGAACTAGCTCTTAATTATATACGTACATACAAAGATATTATCAACGCGTGTATTAACAATAACAATGTAAGGCTGTAACCACTAACCAAAGATTTGTTGTCGTCTGAAATAAAAGTTCGTTTATTTATTTACAAAAGTTTCCAATGTAAAATGTGTTTCCATATATAGGATGTGTTTTAGAACATTCCAAAGCTCTGACAATGTTTAACTTCTTACGATCCATGATCATAGCTGTTAACGATCAGTTAACGAGCCTTCAGAAACACACCTCTCGAGTTTATTGATCGTTCGGGATCAACTAGATCAGAGCGTGCCACACTAATTCATAAATATGGCATAGATCAGTTGAATAAATGACTATATCAAACTTGTTCAAAATCATCAAATGTTTTATTGTTCCCATATTTCCCTATTTCATTTATTTGATTATAACAGTATTTCTTTCCTTACAGCGGATTATCATCATCGTCAACATCATATTCAATCATTTTTAATTGCACTACTTAGCCAGAGGTGTCCTTTAACAGTCAAAACGTTAAAGAACATGGTCCAGACTGAAAAGAACATTATGAAGAATTATTCTGTATTGAACACTTAACTTTGTAGGGGCTTCTAACGTTGTTTTCTTTCACAGATATAACGTGTAACATTTAATATTCAACGACTATATTATATCTAACTATATATTTATACCACGATGTGATAATTCACACGTAAACACTAAGCAAAACGCATTATCGTGCTGTTGACACCTACAGATACTAAGTACCGAGTAATGACTGCGCTGGCATCTCTCAAGGCGACTTCCACGAATCCGTGACAGAATATAAACTTCAGTTACAAGGAGAAACTGCACTAACGATCTTTTTATAGGTAATAAAGTTATTAAACGTTTATTTATGTTTTTATATTTCTAAGCATGATTCTGTATCACCTTTTCCAGATGTTTAGATTTCAACCTCACATTTCAGTGGATCCTGGGTTCAAATCCTCGCTTTCACTTTTGACT
>DWDT01002618.1:0-13453 GCA_018245595.1 Microceris scylla | reverse complement strand
CAACCTATCTTAAACTTTAGCCTGTTTGAAAAAGTAAAGCTGGCAGTCATTCACAGGAGTCGCATAACAGTGAGTGGAGTCAGCTTTTATGTTGGGAACAAAGCAGTATGATCTAGTATCTAAGTCATTGTCGTCTACATTTTTATTGCACATCGCAATTTTAATTAATGATCGTGAATTCTGTTTTTATTTATTAAATGTGTTTGGTCACCGCGTTTTCATTTGTTCCTCTTAAATAGAAAAAAATTATGGATAATTTTATAGCCGACACTGCTGCCGTCGGCGGCCATGGCCTGTAAATAGCGGAAATTCTTATTAGTTTTGACACACTGGATCTATGCATATTAATCAACAAACTTCTTCCATAACTTTAGGAAATGGCTGGTACAATATTAGCTTGCTTATAACGCTGACAATTGCAATACAAGGAATGGCTCTGGATATGTTTGGTTTTTCTGCCGTGGTGAACGGCTGCTCGTGCGACCTGCAACTTAACCATTTGCAGACCAGCACTCTTCTGTCTATGCCTTTGTTAGGTGAGAGTTTCAATATATCTCGTTTTAATCCATATAGCTGCTATATATACCTATCTTTCTAGCACTGGGATCTGGTGTTGACTTGTAAATGACCGGGAACATAGATCTACTTATTTGTAGCTTAAAAAGACATCATATCATTGGCGGTTTTTTTATTATCTCTATAATAATAATAATCTTATTGTTCTGCTTTCCGTTTGGTCTTATTACTCAATGCTATTAAGGAAGGATGCTGTGCTTTAAGCATTTTAGTGCGAAAGTGGGGTCTGAATTAGGTTAGTCGATCATCAGTTCTATCTCAGTTAATTTCACATGTTGCGATAAGCGTTTGGGCAAGTTCTCTTGAGTACTAAAACAGCGCAGCTTGACTTAGTGAAGTTACGGAAATGTTATATATTAATAGTTTTTAAAATTATTGAATTAAACATTTAAAAAAATAGTGAAACATGGTAGAAATTTGGAAATTAAAGTAATTGACTGTATCTTTCGATACGAATTCATTGAAACTTACAATAGATTTCAGATGCGACGTGTGATGGTGTCTAATAATCGTTTTCAGGTCCAATCATAATGGCATACCCCTGGGGGTACATCTCAGATACCCAGGGCCGGAAGACCAGTCTGAGTATCTCTTTGTGGGGTAGTTTCATTGTAGCATCTTTGAGCGCTTTCTCGCCTAATTGGATTGTTTTGGGAGTACTCAAATTGTTTGCCAGTGGTCTGTAAGTAACGCATTCTCTTCTCTTATTCTTAAATTAAGATAGCACTTTTCTATTTTCTGTTTTTTCTGTCATGTGCACTATTATTACTATTTTGTTTACAATCTAAAAATAAAAGCTTATTAATCATTTAGTGCGATAAAAAATCATAAACAGCCGTTAGCCATTTGTTTATAGTTATCCTAAATGAATTACTTATATTTACTAAAATCATACAATTATGTAACAATAATGATTGTTTTAGAATTTATTGTAGTAAACATGCTAAATATCGATTTGATCGTTAAGACACTGGTCGGTATTTTTTATAAGTCATATAGTAGGTATAATGGGATTAATGATTTTTTTTTTATGAAATCCAGTCAATTTATTTCCGATTTCAGGTCTAGCGGTGCCCAATCAATGGCGTACACATTATTAGGCGAGTCTTGTAGCGACAAAACGAAGGGTCCTTACATGATTATACTGTCTAGCTCACTCATGATATCATTCTGTATATTTACAGGTTTGTTAATCTGATTTCTTTTAGACTATACACGATGTACAGTAATCGATATTAACATGTATCGTGTGCGATGCAAAGAAATAAAAATATTAAAGTATTAAACAAGTAAAATTATAAAAGTACTTATGAAAATTTAGTTTACAAATTCTTAATATTGATATAAACATAAGACAAAAGTAGGGCATAACATGTTAATATTTTTCAAATTTAAATACAAAATAAATGTTGCCAAATTCCTATTTTATATTTTGGAAATACATACATATATGTACATACTTACATAGTATGGTAATACGAGCCAGTACTGTCATAAATATTCTCAGTAACATTGATATGACATGCGATTTTAACATACATTATATGTAGATGAGCTTGACATTAAAAATATATATTATTTATATGAAAATATTTACGATTTGAAGGTTTAAATGTACATGTGTATTTACACAAATGGTACGAAGCTAGCGGTATAATAAGTACAAATCAAATACATATTTCATTACATATTTCACGACCTTTAAATATAAATAAACCCTAATACTGTTACATACTATGTTTCCGAGTTTACTATCTGAATAGCTTCCTGTAGCCTCCTCTGTTAAAGACTTTATAACTTTTTAAATATTATTTCACCTTTGTTTCCTCCCTGTATTTGAAATATATGTACGTTTGTTTAAAGTATATCTATTATATTTCAGCCTTAGGATACTTCTTATTAAGTTTGGACTTCAGTTATGACTTAGGTTTCATAGTATTTAAGCCTTGGAGGCTACTGATTCTGTGTTTGTCAATAACGCTTGGTTTAAGCGGCATTCTTATTTCTTTCTTCTATGAGAGCCCCAAGTTTTTGATAAATTATGGAAAAACAGAAGAGGCCTTGGTAATATTAAGGAAGATAAAAAAGTGGAATCGAGTAGATGGTGTTTATCCGGTTAGTAGTTGACTATAACTAGTAAAATTTTATTCTTAGACAAAAATAATATACCTAAAACATAGTTCTTTAAACGTAGTACGTACGTTTAGTACGCTGGGTAGAAATTCTTCCTAAAGATTGTCAACTCATCAGATCCTCGCCTTGCTATCGATGTTTTAAGAATTTCTAAAATTTTTTATATAGGTAAAGAAGGTCCTGCTTCCAGAAGCTACTACGTTCCAACGAAACGACCTGCCATTAATGAAATCTTTGTGGAAACAGCTGGTGCCGTTATTCAAGCCACCGTTGCTAAAGCATACTTTGTTGCTGTTTTACATCACAGCTGTCATTTACAGTTCGTGAGTAATAAAATTTTCAACAGTAATACATTAAAACTGAGCTTGACGTCAAAATTAGTCAATCTCTTTTTGAATATCTGTAACGTCTTCAGAAGTACAAAGTTGTTTACTGGTAAAAGTATCAATCGAAAATGTTTAATTTCAGGAACAACGGTTTCTTCTTGTGGGTGCCTATAATAATTGGTTCTTTTTTTGAAACCTCATCTATGGTTGGTAGAAATGAAACAGAAGGTTTTTGTGACTTGATCAGTACAAGCCCTCAAAATGTCAAAAATGATGTAAGTATAATATAAAAGAAAAAAGAATCAAAGCTCTGTTATCAAAACTGCCCTTAACATTTTTATTTCAGATATTTTCACTGAGATGCCAAGATTGTTTAGGTAACCTAAACTAGTAGCTTACGTAGCGGCTATTGTCACAACAATTGATTGCAGAATAGAACTAAGACGAGATAGGTATAATTCTGTGACAATCAACAAATTCTTGAGAAATGGGAAGTACGAGAGACTGAAGAGTATAGATTTTAAGTGTTAAGTTTAGGTTAGGGACACGTGGGTTTTAAGGATATATGTAGTGATGATGCAGTTATGTAAGGCCGTAAATGACGCGAAAATCCCAATGCTAAAGATTACTTGTGTACTTGTAATGTTTCTTGCAAAGGTTATGAAAAGTGTTCTCATAATAAGTTTGGTTAATATAGGTACCTAGGACGTTATGAATAAGCAAAAGTTTTAACTTTTTGTAACCTACATTCTGCACTAAAGCTGATTGCATTGGGGGTAATATCATATTTTATCATGGTGAATAAATAATTTTCTCATATCTGTTTCAGAGTTGTACCTCTTCAGTAAACCTTGGGACATTATTGACGAGTGTAGGCCAAGGGCTCATATATGTCGTCATGAACCTGGCGATGTCCAGACTGGCGCACCGGAAAAAGAGTGTATTAATTATCCTCTTCACTTTCTGCGCTGGATGCTGCTTCTCGATGCTATTTATTACGGAGAAGATCAGCAGTATTGTGATGTTATTTGGCTTCATGTTAAACAGCCTTGGCATGGGCATTGTATTTTCTTACTTTGTTGAACTCTTCCCTACTTCTTACCGGTCAGTTCATATGTTTTGCAACTTTAATTTTTTTACTGCCTATTAATTTAGATGTAATGATACAATTTCTTGTAAAATTGTTCTTGATTTGTTTCATACTTATAAGATTCATGCTTGTAAATTATCTTTTTTTTCTAAATTGGTTAAATATTAATTACGAAGTTAATTTCATCGCAATAAAATTGCTCTGCACAAAGTTGATAAGACTCACGAAGAAGTAATAAAATACGTTTCAATTAGTGGTAGCGATTAGTGAGCTTAAATAATCTAAAAGGTCTCATTAAATGCTTCATTATTTCTAATAATAATTCACTTTATGCTCAATTGGTCATGTAAATTGTCCGATAGTAATCGATCATTGGAATTACTGAGCATCTATTGTGCTTGTGTCTTGAACTTGTAGGTTGATTTTTAGATTGGTCATATATTTTTCTTGAATAAATTGGATCGTCAGCTTCGTTACTTTTTACAGCATTGAATTGAAATCCACCTACTCAAATATTTCTATTCTTCGCAATCTTCATAGCTTTATTCAATTTTATTCTAGCGGTACGATATCCTGTCTGGGCGTGATGGTGGCCCGCATCAGCGGGCTGAGTGGTGTCAATTTAGTGGGAGTTTTCATCTTCAGTAACTGCTCTATCTCCTTGTTCATTTGGGGAGCTTATACTTTGAGTTAGTATAAAGAATTATTCTTATGACAGTTAGCTAATGTATCCGTAGTTTTAACCAAATTATTGAATTTTTGATCAAAATTCAAGCCTCGTCGGAACTAAATATTTATTAATTTCTTACTGTAATTCTTGTAGAGACAAAAACCGCATCCAAGATATATTTGTATATACTTTTATATATACAAGTATATATTTGTATCCGTTGTTTGTTCAAAGATTTGATATTCGTATACATATTGAACTCCATTTATTTTTCATGTAATTTCATTATCGTCGTAAAAACTGGCAATAACCGGTCTTGTGGTTAGCAACACAAAAGTAAAAAAAATACAATGACAAAAAAATCATATTAACTTTTCAATCTAAATATCCAATTTTCTTTTATTACGAAAAATAATTGTTTTGGTACGTAGGTACTTTTTATCACAAGCCCTAAATGTTATTTGATTATCGAACTGTTTATATCAACGTGTTGCTTGGTACGTGTCTGCAGTTATTGCGTAAGTCACATGAAAGGAATATCACGAATTACATATCATTTTTTGGCCGTGTTCATATCATTATCAGGCTTCGTATTCAAAATATGTTATGACAATTTGAGACAACCGGTTTGTGTTATCATCACTCAGTGATATCGCTCTGTACGAGGTCAAAGTGGTATTTTATTAACGTTGCTCGTTTGGAGTATCTGGTCGCGGTTGTTGGCCTTTGAGAACCATCTTTTACCGTATCACAAGTTTAGAAGTCACTTGCATATTTTGACACTTGGTCACAGTAAGACTTTGAGTTGCTCCCCAATTCAGGACAAACCTTGTTCTGCAGTGGAATATATGTTACAGCTATAGAAGGAAGTAACTTTACAAATGAAAAATAATTTAAGCCATCAAAATAATTGCTAATTTTCTTATTGCAGGTGGAGCGCTGATCTCACTACTACTGCCTTCAGATCTACCGAAAAAATAATAAATGGCTTATGGAAATGTAACTTATGAATTTTATGAATGTTTTTCTAGCATTTCAGTTGCAAGATTTTTTTGCTGTGCTACTTTTTATGTTCACGTTACAACAGCTGTTGCGGACCAGCGGAATTTCTGTTATTGTTACAAATGAATGTACAGAAAACTCACCCCCTATTCTAAGGTGGGGAGAAGGGAAACTGGTACAACGTTGAAGTGCGCTACACTCCTCTGCCTACTTTTTCGGGCATTACAGGCGTGGCGTAACGCGACGTCATGTGTGTATAGGATAAATAGTTTTTCTATTATTTATAAGTAAAATGATAGTAATGTGCAACGTGCATTAAATACGATTACGAGTGCGATACTGAGAGTTAGCATCCTATTCTTTCAAGCAGGTCACTATTTTTCATTTTTTTTTTCTTTAAAAGTTGTATCTACTACTTTTAACTAATTCTTGGTTTGAATAGATTTTTAATGTAGATGTAATTTATTGGCATATAGCCGTACTATAATAATGTAAGTACTAAAAGAAAGAAGAGAAAGCATTAATGTTGGTAATATTACTGAGGATCACTTTTGTAGGTTGGTAGTACCAGTTTTGTTTGAGAATGGTATACATATGAATTAGTAACCAAATCCGTCAGACCGTAAAACAATTGTTTCATTAAAAATGTTTGCGAGTATAGAGTATATACATATGAGCATGTATATAAACTTATATTTATTTGTCTAGTTATGAAAGCATATTGTCTGATTAGTTTTGGATAACACGTTAAACAAATATGTATATACATATAAATAAACCATTCGAATTCGTGTGAATAATTTTATTATTGCACCGCTTGGAAAATAAGCGTTTTATAATTAATTCGCAGAGTTGTCTAATATTAACAAGTATATGTATGACCTTAGCAGATCCGAACTTTCGGTGCATTTAAATAACAAATTATACAAAAACCTAATGACTATTTTTCTAAAATTAAACCAGAATTCAACGCAGACATCGTTTCAATTTATATAGTTGCATGTTTTTTTTTTATTATGTCATGGGTATTTACGCAATATAGTATATACTCGAAATTAGTTTAGATCACAAAGAAAATACGTCCGTGATCTTCAATCGCTTTATTAATTCGGTTGTTTCATTATATACATATATTAAAATTTCATATAAATTAAAATTTTCCAGCATAAATTATGACATCAACGAGAACAAGGTTTTAATAACAGATCGACTGTGAAAAAATTATACAATACCAAATTAGTAAACAATTTTTATAGCCGTATATAAAATTATTTGAAAATGTACTCTCTGTTTACTAATACTATTCATTTACAGGCCAGTGGTATATAACAATTAATTCAGTCTGTTAATAAATGTTTAGGTCCGATTGAACTGTACATTTTAACGCCGTTGGACCGAGACATACATACATATGTATGTCTCTGACCACTGCCTATAGAGACACATGTCTTTATAGGCTACTGGTATACTGAAATTTCCTCGATGCTTCTAACGGTCGAATTAGATAAGGTTTGAGATACATTTTATAACTAACCTTGATAACACTCAGTCTCAAAGCGAGATAGATATTACTAAGGGATAGTATACTGGTGTATACATTGTATGGCTGTTAACATAATCGTATGAAGTTGCCGCGGATTATTGCAAACTATAACAAAATATCACGCCTGTTTATCGCCGATGAGATAGGTAGAGAAGTGGAGAATACTCCGGCATCTGAAGTAGCGTTGCACCGTAACCTTATTAACGTGTTAATAATGGCTTTTCGAAAAATAACACATGATTTAATTGGGCATATTGATAATCCATATAATAAATGTTTACAATTGACTTGTTGTTAGACTATCAATAGAGATTTGTCCAACCATTGCTAAGATAAGATGATCTCACGCCGAAGTGCGAGACGGTTCAGTTGTACTCTGTATTAGCATCAGATCGGTTTGTTATATATTTTTTGCGGGCGATATTTAACGGAGAATAAAAATCGATTAGTATTATCAAACCTGTTTAAGTGACCTTCGCAAGATATAAAAAAGTTTATTATCTTGTACAGTAGTGTTTTAGGTTAGATTTCATTCGTGTTTGGTTTACAAGTTTAGTACCGAAAATTGAAATGTTTATTAAACGAACATGTTGATGTGTCGTGATTTATTCTAGTGATAAATACTTCAGAGAGGAGTTCAATTTAAACAAGACATCGTCTAAACAATATTTTATTAATGGATCAAGGATTAACACCATTCATTGTTAAAAATCTCAGGTGGAAATAATTCAATGTCACAAAAACTATGTATGACAAATTGAAATGTACATGAAGTTACTTTTGAATTTCATTTTCGCAAAAACCAATGTTATCTCTTATAAATCTGGCTGATATTTATTCAAGTGAATTTTAACAGATTCAATTAATGTACAAATTAATAGAAAATGAAAAAAAATGTGTCGTACAAAAAAATACTAAACACACTTTGATGTGAGCTGAACGCAGTCACTTCATCGAAAATCTACACAGATATTGAATTGTATAGAGAAAATGGCAGTCAATTTGAGTTATACCAAGTCCCACGAATAAGATCTCGAGATGAGTGACCTCGAGGCTGTTCCCGTGAAGCGGTACGCTTACGAGGAGGCCTTAGACCTGACAGGTATGTCATGTTACACTACTGACACGCGACCCATTGTAACACTTTGTTACGTCATTGCACGCCATTTACTTTACTATCGACGACACACAATAAGCTATAATTAGGCATCTAAACGAATGAATGAAAACTTTATTTCACCATCTAAGACATATGCAGTAAAATAAGTTTTAAATATTAAATTAGAACAAAAAGAAAAATAACGAAGAGTTTAAAAATATGACTGCCTCGTTAGTCGAGTGGTTACAAGTGCGAATGCCGTTCGGGAGGTCCTAGATTTAAATCACAGGTCGGCAACTATTGCATTTTTCTAATTTAGAATTTCTAGTAATAACTCGGATGACAATAGGCTCACCATCTATTCCATGGGACGTAAACGTAACTGGTGAAACGTGGGAGTGTACGGATTTTTCTAATTTAGAATTTCTAGTAGTGACTCGGAGTGTTAACCATTGCTCGGTGTATAACATTAGGCTCACCATCTATTCCATAGGGCGTAAACGTAACTGGTGAAACGTGGGAGTGTACCACGCTCCTCTGCCTCTCCTGTCCTCGGCTTGTCGCATCTAGCATCCGCCTGCAGCCTTTCGTAGATCGTCATCCCACTTATATAAGCATAAGTATTAATAATACTATCATGTTGCCATGCCGGGTGCCTGACGAATTAAGCAGGGAGCATCGAATGCGAAATATCTTAATCCTTAGAGAAATGACGTGTTTTTTCTTCAATAATTGCTCTTTTTATTAATAGCATTAGTTATCATAATGTGAGGTCAGTTGACTGTGCGAAGTTACTGTATAATTATTAATGTTATTATCCATGTAAAGTGTTATGTACTAATAATGTAAAGCAGTCCACGTACTTAAACGGAACCGGAGTCAACTTTATGGACCTAATCAATGTTCCACTGACACTGAAGAAAGCATAATTCTTATTAGGTCTTTCTTTGACCATAACCATATTCCGACAAGATGAATGTGATAATACGTACATATCTGTCATTGTACCTGTATCTCACGATCAATTATGTTTTAAATTTTCAACAACATTTTGAAACATCGGTGACAGCTGTCAATAGTGTCAACATGACAGGATGGTCGGGATAGTGATTATTTTTTTCTGTAGATAAGTGTCAATAACAATTCTCTTGTATAATTCTGATAAGAAATAAAAAAAGATTTATTTCTTTAGGTATTAGTGCGAAATGGCTCAGCATATAAATATTATAATTTATATTTACATATTTTATTCGCTAATTGTAATGCAGACAAATTTAAAATACATCGATTAATATAAAAAATTAACTGGTAGAAAATGCCACTTGGCATTAAGTCCGCCTTTTGTTACCAACAATAAAGGATAAATAAATAAATAAAATACATTTATTTACGTAGAAACCCCAGATTAAATCATGATAAGAATTATTAAATTGCTTACAATGTACAAAGGTACATTATATAATTTCGATCCAGATAGTATGTAGACATGTTTCAAAAATGAAAAATAAAATGTATCTTATTTCCACAATAATGAGAGTTAATTTCATATGACAACACTGACAACATTTGACCACAATTTGAACAAAATATGTACTAAATATTTTTAATTGTTATTATTCAAAAATAACAGTTGCCAGCCCGTTTCCTTAGGGGTAAATAAAAACAAATAGAACTAAAAATATTTTGGAGGTGAAAAACTTTTTAATTACATATGCTTCAACAATTGCTTTAACAAATTAATATTAAATATTTCAATAATTAAAACATTTTCACGCCTTGTGAAGTTCGTTTGGAGAAAATAGTAGTCATGCGGAGTTAAAATTAAGTTGAAAAAGTTATGTTTTTTTCCCATAGTAAAACTATGTCTAAGTAAAGTTTCATCAGAATAGAATCAGCATTTCAACCTTAAAAACATAATAGACACGATTACATTCGCATTTATAACATCAACATGAATTATACGAAAAACGTAGTATTCTAAGTAATCGAATTGCACTTATTTCTTTCAACTCACCTTTTGTGTGAGCGAGATAGACTACACAAGTATGATGTCTCGCTCACACTACTTCAAGAACATATGTTTATCTCTGTTCCGCAATCATGTCGATTTTTACTGAAATAAACTCAATAAGTTGACGTCACATTTATACAAACATTTTTTTCATGTAAAATGAACGCACTTTTTGTTTACATTTAAGCTAAGAAACAACGGTTGGTGTACGGAAATTGGTCAGATTGATGAACGTTATTATAACCACACTGGACATCAGTTATAAAAGGACTCTTTTCACATTGCATTTGAAAGATATCACGTCCCAAAAAGTGTTGAAATGTATTGAATACTTTGGAACTGTCCCATCTAGAACTGTAACGAGTGGAGGGTAGATTAAAATTGTGTGCGATTTTATAATTTAAAAACATTGCTCCGTGGACAGGTATTTTTCAAGAGATACACTCTCATAACGCTCTGTACACTAGAAAGTAGGTCGGAAGGAATATTTCTAGAATATAGTCTGAAAAACTCGTAATATAATGGTCCGTGTAACCGCCGCTCCGCACGCGAAGAGGGCGAAGCCTCTCACGCGCCCGGCATGAGCCCCGGCTTGCGGCCGGGCCACGCCTCTTTTGCGTACTTCTTTTTCTTGGGCTCGCTAGACGGACCCGCTTCTTCGGGCACTGGAACACGATAGAAATATGTTTATAAGGGAAACAAGTAAAGTAAAATTCACTTTCAAATGTGGTCTTTTTTATATTTTCATTATACAAAAATAATAAAAATACTCTATATTTTTTACAATGGTTAATATTGGACTGTTAGATTCGTTTCACTTTACACTAGTAATTAAATAGAGATAATCGTATTTTTATTTATTATCGTGAAATTAAACACGATGAAGCATGTTTTTTACCAAATATAAAAACAAAACAAATATTTAACTTGTGTAGATTTATGAATGAAACTAACCGGCATGAGGCAGGGGTGGGTGAATATTGAGGTGTGGCTCTGGTCCCTCTAGTTCCACATCCGGGGCCGGATTCGGTAGTGACAGCCCTAGACTGAAAAAAAACAATACTCGTCTTGAAAATGTACATAGACATGGTACATTGTTAGTATCAGTTGTCAAAAATTAAATAACTGTGAAATAAGGCCACGCCCACAAACGCATGACGTAGTTAAAATTAGTGACACAAATACCCAACTAAAGTTGACATGTTTACAAGTTAAACACAGCCTGTTAAGTAAGTTTTAAAAGCAGTGATAGCCTAGTGGTTAAGAATCTCTCACCCCGGGGATGCTAGGTTCAAATCCATGGCGCGCACCTCTTTATAAAAGTGCGTATTAATTTAAATATCACTTGCTAACGGTGAAGGAAAACAACGTGAAGAAACCTAAACACCTTAGAACTTATAAAAAAAAACTTCTAAGGTGTGTGAAGTCTGCTAACCCGCACTTGGCCAGTGTAACAGACTATGGTCTTAACCCTCTCAATATGAGAGGAGACCCATATTCCAACAGTGGAATTATAATGGGTCGATCATATTTTTAGGTGTTAATCGCTACGTATAACTTCTGCCATCCTCTCCATCTCATTTCCTCTCCATCTTGTTCGTTAATAATGATGGTTTATATGTTACCAATTAGTAACACAGCTAACACTCACCAAATTATTACTATTAAAAAAAAACGTAACATCACACCTGTAGTACCCGAAGGGCTAGGCAGAGTGTACTGCACTCCCTGTAGTAATATTACTATTCTTATGTAAATATTACTTACCGAGCACCAATGATGCTTAGATGTGAACTAGGTGCTGGCAAGTCTGAATACAAATTGTTTGATCGTGATATCTCTTGCAGTCTCAGTGAATGGTTGTGTTGGCCTGAAAGTTGTGTTTCATATCATCGAAAACAATAACCGAATCTGGTACAGGTAATCCTAATATGATTAAGAAAATTTTACAATCCTCGAAACAAGTTATTCATAAATAAATATTTTAATTTAGAAAAGATATTTGTGATTAGGTCAAGTTCTGACTGATGGGGAAGTTATATATTTTAATGTATGATGGAGAACTTAGATATTTAATGTATAAAATGTACAACTGGTCTGTAATGATAGAAACATTTGGCAATCTGTGCTCCCTGACTACCCTGCAAGGGACCTGGCGTGAAGATAAGTTGCAATGCCATTAATATCAGTTATCATTGCCAGATCCAAAAGAATTGGCACTTCATCTACTTAAGACCAATTAAACTAATAGACAATACTACCACTACTTTATAATACCAGTTGGTTATTCCAAGTTGGGAATAAGGTCCAATGTGTGTAATGATCCTAGAAATGATCCTATAGACAAATGCAGACGACTTACTCTCATCAGGACCCTGTAGTTTTAATTTTTTGGGAGCATTATTAGCATTGGGCACAATCGTTGATTTGACTAAGTTCCTGAACCTGCCCACTGTGGGGTCTATATCTTCAGGGTTAATTATGTCAACTTCCTCATTAAAGGAAACATTGCGTTTCTGCTTCTTGGCAATACCCCCTGGCATGGAGGCTGATCGTTTTGTGCCTGTTGGTGGCTGAAAATAATACATCACTCATCTCACTGCCTGACAATCTTATTCAGAGAAAACCCAAAGCTTTTAGAATTCATGGAAAGTCATAGGATTAGGACAAGAACCTGTTTTTTTCAATTGACGAGGATAGGCATATGTGACTGGCCCTAATCAAACAATCAGTCAATAACAATCAATCAATAACAAACTGACTGCCTAGTTGGTTGAGTGGTTGCAAGCGCGACTGCCGATTGGGAGTGTCTGGGTTCAAATCCCGGGTTGGATGCTGTTCGATTTTTCAAATTTAGAATTTCTAGTATTGTATCGGAGTTTGGAATTGTGTCCAGTGTATGGCAATGGTCTCACCACCTATTCCATGGGACTTAAATGTAACTGGTGAAAGGTGGGAGTGTACTACACTCCTCTGCCTACCCCTTCGGGAATTTCAGATGTA
>DWDT01002617.1:0-13454 GCA_018245595.1 Microceris scylla | reverse complement strand
TGCCATTGTGTTCTAGAGATCAGTTTAATAATAACAATATCTTCGGACAAGTCAGAGAGCGATGTCTGATCCTAAACTAGGCAGTGCTAATTCTACGGTGAACACGCAGCTCAAAAAGTACTCACATATTATCCATACATTTCTAAATAGATGGTGATATAGGACAATTTTACATAAATATTAAATACTCCTACGCGTCTCTTAAGTTTTTTCTACATGGGAATTGAACCTACTTTGTCCGATTCGACAGTTAAGGAAACCTAACCTAACCTAACGTTCTAGCATCTTCAACTTAAAAGTAATAGTAAAGACTATACGGAGATCTATAGTTTATAAACATACTTATGCGAAATATATTTAAAAAACGTAAACACCTTTCGTTAAAAGAAACCTAAAAAACACCTAAACTTGAATAATTAGAAAAATATATGACTGGAGTACAAAACTTATAACAGTTAATTAATAGATGTGATTTTAAAAGATGTGATTTTATTCATATTTATTATAAATACACACATAAAATATGACACTTTTATTCTGCGATATTCTAAACGAATTATTAACCAAGTCATTTTTTGTTGCCACAACTTTAAGATCATTTTAAGAATAAATGTCACTCGCTGTAACGATGAAGGAAAACATCTAAAACACGTTAGTGTTCGCCATAATGTTATCCATAAGGCGTGTGAATTTTGATAATCCATTGGCACTAATGCTTACTATTTTGATAAGAGAGACGTATCCGAGAGAGAACAGCGGAACGACAAAGGTGACGAGAATCTTGACATTATAGTATTTGGAAATTTTCTAACTCTCAATTAGGGTTGATGAAATAAGTATAAAAAAAACTGACAGCGGAAAAGTTTGTTTCTATTAGTTTTATTGATTACAAAATATACAAGCTGCCTACATCTTGTTCCAATACCTGTTAAGTTACGGGGAGGATATAATTATTATATTGGTTTTTGTTTCACTTTTTTACGAAAAGAGAGTAGCAGACAAGCAGGTAACAGACACAAGTGAAGTCGTGAACATCTGCTACCAACCTTCTATGGTATTGTAAGACTAGAAGTACCCAAGCCAGTTATTTCAGTTAATATGAGTTGTTAGTAAAATTTTTATAGTACAGAAATTCAAAATACGACATATTGCTATTTTGCCTAACAGGCGTTTCAGTTATTATACTCAACTAAGTTAATCGTGGATTAAATAGCTACTAACAAAATATACAACTCAGCCATTGAGCCCTATAGAATAAAGGGTTTTAGTTAAATTTAATTAATTCAATCTGGAATCTGTATCTTACACATTTTGTAATATTCATTGAATAAGACTGCAGTTGGTGCAGAGATGCTTAAAAAAACAACCAATATAAATGTTTTCTGCTTGTAAAAAAAATTAAATAATCATAATAAGAACAGAAATATGAAGAATTAACGACCATATATTAATTTTATAGTTAAAACTCGGAGCCAAAGTGCATTGTAGAATATGCCTACCTGTAAATCACGAAGACTTGACTTGAAGAAGACCTACATATAACATTACATATTGTCCCGGCTTCAGTGAATTAATTTGTGATACGTCTTCTTTTGAAGGTTTTTATGCTCTTCGAGCCTTCGACGACACGACACAACAACCAAAATGGTCTATGCCCATCCAAAGGCAACAATTAAGATAATTTTATCACCAAAACAATCTATTAAAAGAACTTCCACGTTCGGATTTGCTTAACTTGTTACATAAATAGCGAATGCCATTCCTCCGAGCAACAAGCGTTACGACGATATTTCGATTTTATTGCTCAATAACAATTTTATTTTTGAACTGATAAAATTTTCATATTGGTAGGTCGTCGTCTTGTAAAAATCCAATTATAAGAACGTTGTAAGTAACTACGCGAAGCAATTATACGCCGAGTCTTGGAATTGGAAACTCGAATTTGTACAGTTGCGTCGTAAATCATGATATGCTGGTAACAGATAACAATTTGTTTATCGAATTGTTACATCGATTATTTGTTAATTTGTTTCCCACATTGTTACAATTAAAACTATGTAAGGATAAAATACTGTTATCTCAATCGTATGTAATGTACAGAAACTATTTTCACACACTTAATGAATATTTCAATTAACTTTAAAATAGCGCAATTATTCAAACATATAGATTTAATGTTCGAAATTTAAATTCAAAAAACTATATTACTAATTTGTTCGTTCATATTTGAATTTGGAATATAGTTTATTTATAACTACGCATACATTATGGAATGTCTAACATGAGTACTTTAATTAATATCATTTTTATATTATTGTGTTACATAACGCATAAAAAATAGTAACAGCATTATAATGAAATTGTGTTACCACTTACAAATCTATTACTTAGTATCATTGTGTCCGCGATATTACATACGAAAACATAACTAACAGTACAAGTTGTGTCCAGGAATTGAAAACATGAATATGTACGAGTATGTACAGTCGAGTCGTAAATCAAGCGAGTGCTATATGACTCCGCATGGACTTTGAACTTGTAACGTTAAGAAAAAAGTGAATAAAAAGCAATAAAATAAACGAAATATTTGCTTTATTTGAATAACTGAAATAATTATAATATAGTAAATTTGTCCAGTTTCATTTTTAATGAAAAAGTGTGATATTATACATACATTATCAAGTGGATTTACACTAAGATTAGACACACATAAAACTAATATATTGTCGAAACACATTACAAGGGGCGCATTAATAAACAGAAAGTAGCGACAGTAAATTTATTAATATTTATACATTTTTATGGTAACGAGGGAAAGACGTAAAGCCAAATTGCATTTTCTAACAACCAACACAAGCCTCAGTAAAAATCTGGGGTTGACACCGACACTTATAAATTATAAATATTATTTAACTATATTATATAAGAATATATATTTCTACATACATATAAATAAAGGGATAATCTGTGGAGTTGGTAGTGAAAATTATTTTTTTCCAACCCCCTCACTTTTCCTCCTCTGAAAATAGTAATAGGTTCGTTCTAAGATCCATACAATCAGACGCAAGCAGAAATCATAATACGTAGCATAAACCACAAAATTATCTCTGATGGATTCTTACTTAAATAATATAATTCAACCCAATAGCATGAGAAAGAACCAAAGTAAGTCAGAACGTAGCCAATGGAAATCCTTACCCCTATGGGAAACAGTCGTGATAATAAGCATAATTAAGTAATAAGAATATATGTACCTTTTTGCTGTTTTAGTAGATGATATTAAAAATAAATATTATCCTTAAGTCCATAGACATTTTGTACGCGCCTGTCCCCAGTGGGATGGTTTCAGAGAAACAAAAGTAAGAATAAACCAATTTGCGTGCTTTTATTTTTAGTATGTGTCCGAAACTGATTACTTGTTACTTGTAACAGTAAAATGTATTTTTATGTACTAAATACTAAAATAAGTATTTATATGTTTATAACAAAACGGGCATAGCTGATGGACTGATATGTTGGCAGAGCCATTATTTGTTTGTGGATATGGTTTCTCTAAGGAAGTCTACAATTCAGCAGGGTATGAGGACTTAGAGGGAGTTGACTGAATGTATTTAAGAAGACATGGACAGATAGTAATGGTTTAAGATTATCATGTGCCAGTGCAACATCGCAACTTGGTAGAGAGAACTCTAGGCCTCTCCCAAATGGCTACAATTGAATAGAAAGAGCGTTACTAGTTAACATTGTAGTCTTTAACAATTAAGTATTTAAAATGGTGTCATTATCAACACCAGATATGATGCAGGATAAGCGTAGAGTACTGTATGCCAAATATTTTTACCAAATATGTACTTTTAGGTCTATGTACTTTAACTTTACCCGATGTGCGCCATATATGTACATTTATCATTCTATCCGTCCACCGCCGTAAGTGAACAATGTTTTTGGACTAATAATAGGCACGTAGTAGGTATTATGACAAGAGAGCTATGGTAAGGGAGAAACTGAATAATATTTGCACACCGAAAACATCGGTACATTAGGGGCGATGTGTGGTCGTAAACGTACCACTGAAATATTGTCCTCCGCCCAACCCGATGTAGCAGTTTTACGTGTTTATACTGAACTGTTGATTCACGGTTCACGTAAACATTTGGACATTTGCGACCTTGGTTTTATGTGACATCCAGGGTTAACGCTTCCTTGACCAGCCAGAAAAGAAAATGACGTAGGAGAGCTACGTATAATATATTAATTAGACATTATATTTTATTCTTGTTAATACTTAGCTGCAAGCTACTTTAAATTAAACATGTCATGGTTAATTTCTTTAACACATCCATAACTGTTATTTCTAATTAAATAGTTACCACCTCGTTGTCCGAGTGGTTGCAACTGCCGATCTACTCGTAGAGGTCCTGGGTTCAAATTCCGGGTCGGGTACAATTGAATTTTTCTAATTTAGAATTTCAATCGTAGTGTTGACTCGAAGTCGAGATTTACGCCCGGTGTATGGCAATAGGCTCACCACCTATGTATTTCATCGGACGTAAAAAACATAACTGGTGAAATGATATATTTTTAAATGAAAGGTAATATACAAAGGTGATTAAAACACATTATATAAACTCACCCCCAACTCCATAGCATGACGTAAGATTATTAAATAATTGGTGTGCCGTGGAAGTGATCTAACTCACTTGCCTACCCCTTCGAGGAAATACAGGCGTAATGTTGTGTATATGCTATATTAGATTAAACATGATCAATATATGAAATAAAATACACATGTGAACACATCATACATTTAATATGTAATTTACGCGTTTAGTATAAAGAATGTTGTCTGCGACTGTATCTCGTATCGACCAGATCGCGATTCAATACTTATTGTCCACCGCTTCGATTCAGGGAAGTGGGATCGGAACTGCGTGTATGGAACCAAATTTCATATAGGGATGTGACTTATTGTAATGGTAATATTAAATGTAATTATACATTTATTACCCGTAGGATCGTCGGTAGAGACTGGATGAGGAAGGCAGAGGACCGAGCAAGGTGGCACGCACTAGGGGAGGCCTATGTTCAGCAGTGGACAGCTATAGGCTGATGATGATGATGATGATGATACATTTCTTTTATAACAATTTACTGTCTCGTTGGCCGAGTGTTTGCAGATACGACTGCTCATCAGGAGGTCCTGGATTCAAATTCCGAGTCGGGCACTACTGGACTCATCTATCGTAGATTTTATAGGAGACTTTTTAAGTAGCGGCTCGAGGTCACAATCTGTGCCTTGTATACGGCAATACGCTCAACACCTTTTTCATTGTGGCACATAAATGTAACTAATGAAACGTAGGAGTCTACTACACTCCTCTGCCTACCGCCAAGGAGATTATAGGCGTGTTGTTATATCATGGAATTTAAATTATTACGTTATTTACCATCAGATAACCGTATATGGAGATATCCCAAGATACAATACAATGCAATTTTGGTAGATATTGATAACGGCAGATCGCAAATCAATCGTCAATCTAGCAAGTGATATTTAAACTTAAAACGCACTTTTGTAAAGAGGTAGGTACGCGCCATGGATTTAAGCCCAGCACACTCGAAGGCTGATTTCTTGACCACTGGGCTAATATTCCTTAAAAAATAGTGCAATTTTTGTGAAAATATGTTTTTGTGAAATATCAAAAACGAGTATACATAATATTATTATTCTTTTTATTTTCAAAATGTCTGTGTATAATAGAAAAGCAATTTAAAAAAAAACCCGAGTTATTTGATATTAAATAATGACGAACTTTTAAAACTATATTATATCTTAATTACTAGTATATGTGACATGAACTAACTAGATACTCTCATAATAATATTGAATGTTTGAAAAATAGTTGTAATCTTATTATGAACCAATTACATTAGGTACTTTGTCTTTCCGCAATACCTAATTATTATTACACAACCACGCCAGATTCCTTCCAGATGGGCAGTAAGAATCGAATGTCAAATATCTCTAAACTTTAAATGACGTGCTTTTCCTACATTTGTCACATTCATACAGAGAACGGTTTTAGATACTTCCGACTGCCCCAACAGATCATTAACACCAAGAACCTAATTTAACATTAAAAACTATATTAAATAATATATACACTAGCTTGCGAGCGGTGACCCTGAGGCATTCGGGTTCATTTATCAAGGAGATGCATGTTGTCGGTGGTGATGTATTGTAGAAAGAATGTTACAGTCGTGGCATGTCTGGAGTTATGTGCCGGGTCCTGATATGGGATTCTTTTAGTTGTACTTTCCCTTGGCCGACTGTCGATTTTTCTGCGAAGTAACATAACATCACGCCTCTATTTCCTCGGAGGGTAGGCAGAGAAGTGTAGGATTTCCACTTTGTATGTTATAATTCGTAATCCGTATTAGGTTCACGAGATGGAACATTTTCTAGATGATCCTCACTAGCGGGAAAGACTCGTACCCAGCTGTGAAAGATTAAAGTGTAGAAAGGTCGTAACATTAATTCCTATTAAACATTTGTGATTATGCATGCATTTAAATTATGCACCGATTTAACCCATGCACGTTTTTCGGTATGATCTTAACCCCGAACTCGCTCTGGTCGCCGGAGCTTACGGAGGCCTTCGGATACATTCAAACCAGTCGAGGTCCCCCTAAAACACATAGGTAAGTTAAACCTATATGTAATATTCCTGTTGTAACTATGTTCATACATACATACACATTTTTACGCCAAGTCCCTCACGAGGTAAGTTGGGAGCACGTGTAACTTCGTATTGTAACAAATTTCATTTTCTAATAGAACAATGTACGTCCAGTTATTGAACTTGTCTGTTTGCACGTGTCCATGTTTACACTCGACACTGTTCTCTACCGCAGCCCGCTGCTATCGAACTTTGCCGATGTTTACTCGCCCTCTGTGGGCATTCCTGTCACACTGTTTGTCTGCTACCAAATAGGAAAATATGTATATTAATTTATTATCCACACTTATAAAAATAAAAAATGTATATACGTCATGTCAGCTTTTTATAATCATCATCATCAGCCCATCTCAGTCCACTACTGGACATAGGCCTCTCCCAATAAGCGGCATTGCGCCCTGTCCCCGGCTTGTAGTATCTGCCTGCAGCCTTTCGCAGATCGTCATCACACCGAGCCGGAGGGCGTCCTACATTACATTTGCCAAGCAGTTTCAGCTTTATACGGACAGTGATATTTGGCACTCAGTGCTCTCTGTCTAACCTGTAACTGGGCCCTGGTGTGATATTATACATATATTGTAATTTACGCTGATTGGATTTTACTATGAGAATTGGGAAAAATGACATTCAGCAAAACTTTCCATATAAAAGCCTAACAAAGTAACTTATATACGTACTACGAGTATTTACTGGCTTTAGTGGAAACTTACAAGAGGATAAATATTGGTGCAGTATGAAACAAACCGCTTCACAGTACGAGGTCGCCGGTTGTAGCACGTGGTCTAACTAGACAAATAAAGCCTTTGAAAGTTACAGCGTTTCGTTGTCATCGTCTCAGCCCACAGACGACAACACTTTAACATAATGTATGTATCTCCCAAGTATATATATGTATGTATGTACATCACGCCTTAAGTTTTGAATCCGTTAGTTGAAGCTTTTAGGAGAACGGAACTTGACCACTTTGACAGTCATTTAGAATGAGAAGAATGATTAAATACGGATGGACAGTGTCCATTTGCATTAGAGAATATTACGGAGAGTACTGATATGTATAGGTTTCCTTACTATGTTTATAACGCATGCCTTCATTACTTGGAAGTCCAGACGTGAACCCCAAACTCTCGAAGCGGACGATAAAAACCCAAGTAACTAAGGTACTTATTACTGAGGCATTTACTGCTTTAACATAAATATATAACAATCGCGACAGGATCGGCTAGAAATAAAAATTTCAATTTTGTTACCATTTTATTGAAATTCCCACAAAATCCGTTCGCTAATTTAATTTAAAAAATACCAAATCAATTATCATGCATTTTATTGCTTAAAATTAAATGATTTCTTAACGCTAATATCATTCTTACTTGTTTTGATATAATAAATGTATAATTGAATTATCGCGCTTTAAAAGTTAAAATATTATACATTCACAGCACTTCATATTATCATTACAGTATTATAAAAACAAATAAGAATAAATTTACGCCATTGTAAATCTTTAAATTATACAACTTAGAGACTATTTTATAACAAATTACATTTATAGAATTCCACAATAAAAGCCACATCTATTTCATATAATTAAAAAAAATTTTTTAGGTATTTTATACTGATTACATTTTTAAAAATTTTTTACAATTTAAATTTCCTATGCGATTAATTAATTTTATCAATGATAAAACACGAGTATACTAACTTTAAAATTTTATTTACAGAGCTTACATGATAATTACATTTTACTTTAAACTTTAACAACACAGAGCTCACCGTCCCGCCGAACGTAGAAAATTATGACACATGCTACGGAAACAAAACAATGTTTTATTACAGGATAATATACTTATACATTTTTATCACTTATTATAATTACAAAACGACATTATTATTCCTAAAAGTTAGATTAAATATCATATATTTATTGATTTCATAATTTTGTTTTTGGATTTTATTCGTATATGAGATTTAATTAAATGAAAATTAAAAATGTTTCGATTGCTACTTAGCTTACAAATGCTCAATGGGACACATTTTATTTGTTTATACTTTTAAAATAGGAATATTAGTTCACACGATGCTTATTTCCTCGCGTCGCATGGATTTAAAAAAAAAATATCTGTTTAAAAAATATATATAAACGCACGACGCTTCGCGGTAAATGTACTAGATAAACACAGACACATTCCCCTAATGTACTTGACAACAATAACAGTTCATTATATTTTATTCATTTCCCAGAATCATTATTATTATTGCGAAATTCAGAATATTACGTAACTTGCACAGATCTATCAAATTCCTCTACTGCGTACATTTTTCACACCCGACTTCCAAATTTTTTATGAAAGAAAAAATCATTGAGTCGGGTACTTTCACAATCCGCAATGAAATAAAATCCAGCGATGCAAGAAATAAAATGCTGAAGGAAAAAAGAAGGATGAGAATAATGATAATTAAATGACATTAGGTAAATATTAAAGAAAGATTGGGAAAGAGAAACGTTTTTGTAAAATTTATATACTTAAATAAAACGTTTAATCAACTTAGAACACAATTCTATACTCGAATGTGAAATTTTCAAAACCCCACTGTTCGGGCTGCAGTGAGATTTTAAAAACGGTGAAAACATTAAATAAACAAATACGTGTACAGAATTGTATATCTAATGATATAGTCCGAAATGTAGATAGATGTTGGAAGCGCGATTTATAATTAAATTTTATTAATTACAATATCTGGCTTTGTAATAAAAGAGATTTGATTAGGGATGTAAATTACATAATACATATATAAGGTTCTTCTCTTAAAACAAAGCCATTATATTGCAAAATTTACTTCATTAAATAAATTAATCAGTTGGTGTACTTTTATATAAATTTTACAAGAAATTAATGAGCGAGATACAATATAGTTTAAAAAGGAGAAAAAACTGATATTGATGGATTTTATTTTATTCATACCTTATATAAGCCATCTAATAAACAAACCTTTCGCAATAGAGGATAATATTTAAAATCTTCTTTCTAAATTAGGACTTTAAGTTTTCAATTTTTAAGATTGCATTGTTTTACTTTACTACTATGGTGACTGTCAAAGCAGCTGTGACACGACGCTATACAAATGTCTAAAGAACGATTTATTGAAATGCATGACTAAATTTCCTTAAATTTGCTTAAATCCATCGACGGAATTACAGGGCTGTCGCAAGGCACTGGCTCATTCCTGAAAATAAAGAATCCGGTTAAAAAATTTATAACAAATTTGATCGTAAAAGGAAAACTAATTTCTGTAAGTTGTAAAATTTTTAAAAATATTGTCAAGTCATGTTCTATTTTTTCATTTATTATTTAATATACCGAAAAAATATATAAATTAAAACAGGATATTTATAAATTAAATGTTATTTATGTATGTGGCGTCTAGTTCGTTGACATTTCACATAGGTCTCGAGATAGAAAGCTCATGGAAAGCTCAATGGGATCAATTTTCCCTAAACGACATTTGGTCTAAAAACATCTCATGAGATCTCTACTTACCCAGGTATGTCGGACCTTAAAAACGCTTTGGGCGATTGTGACAACAGTTCAATTCCATCACTATTGTCGCATATGATTCTCGAAAATGTGACTTTCTTTATTTCAGCCAACTGACCTGAAATGCCAAAAAGAAACCAATGTTTTACCTTTTTTAACTAGATTTTTACGAACTGTCTGGTTTCTATAGAACAGGTTCGGTCTAATTTGCGATTATATAACCGCAGATGACCCGTATTCATCATTTAAAAAGGGTTGATGGCGATAATGATATAACATTATAGAGAATTTACTCTTTTTAAATGCTCCAGGATTTGAGACAGGTCCGTGTTCATAGAAAAACCGGTCTCCGTTCTTCAACCGGGCAAACTGGTCTGCAAGGATCTGCGCGAAGGTTGCGCCAACTATGCCTCCGTCAACATGTTCTTCTAGAAGACCCCCGACCCACAGATCTATATCTTCCGGGCTGCTGTACACAGATGCGAGTCGCTGAGCTGCCTAGAAATTTTACGAAAACTTTTTCATCGTCATATTTTATCATTCCAATATTGGACTCAAGTTTCTTAACAAAATGATAAGAGATAAAGTTACAGTTCATCACGCTACCGAAGTGTGGATTGGAAGACATCACGTGTCTCCGATAATATTATAGAGGACTTAAAGTACGCACATTGCATTAGAATGCTTCACTTAATTTAAATTTAGTGCTTATGTTAAAAGTGCGCGCCAGAGCTTGAACCCAAGACCTTCGTAATGGGAGGTTCATTTCTAAGCCACTAGGTTGTCACTGCTTGGTGCAATTACGAATAAAAAGCATGGAATGCGCGATTTTGGAACGAACCGCATCTAATTATATTTACAAATCTGTCTATATATTATAAATAAAATTTATTGTTGGTGGTATTATTATTGGTACAGCCCAATTTATAAAACAAGCGTTCCGTCATGTAGACTAATCATTACATCACTTACACTGTGGGTATATTGTGCGAACTCGGTGAAAGGTGGTAAGCCAATGAGTTTTCTATAGTCATTGTATGGTCGGACGCCGTAATCCCTGCTACGCTGAATATTAATCGCCGCTAAGTCCAAGCCAAAAGGACTTCCACCGTGGAACAAGTAACGAGACAGCTGAAATCATACAAATGTAAAATATAAAAATAGTCCCCTAGAATCTCAGCCGTATCTCCAAAATTTTCTGCACACTATCGTTTAGTCTTAATAACATATAGTGCTGCATGGTTTATTAAACAATTGCACATCCAGTATATATAATCAGTCTGTCTTTCTTAAAATACCTTAACCAATGGTATCAGGACAAAATTATACTCACTTTGCACCCTCATAACATAAGTGACAACAATTGGTACGTTTTCTGAATTATAAAAAAGCGTTTTTCAAAGTTTTAATGCAGTGTTTGGCTGGCGCTTAAGAAATCATTGATATCGCTCCAAACCTAAATTTGAAATTAGATCTATTTATGCAAAACAGAATCAACCCACACCATGACAGTTTTGAGAAAAAGCCATTTTTGTCAAAATTTTTGTATACTGTAAGATTTTAGGTTATTTTAATTAAAATCTATTTACAATTTTGCACAAAATAATTCGTTCTATGTATACAAATATAGTATGTTTGGAAATCATCAAGGCTTTTTCTCAAAACTGTCATTGTGTGGGTTGATTCTGTTTTCCATAAGTAGGTCCAATTATAATATACAGAAAGTATATTAAAGTATGCACAATGATCCACAGAGTTATTATGTATAGAGTAAGGAAGCCAGCCTAAGATGTGTCCATCGAAAAAAAGAGAAAGCAAATAAGCTTAACTGTCTCTCTGTCTTTCTACTCGCGCACGCACAGGTAGTGAGTTCAGTATTTTAAAAATCAAGTTGTTATTTAGCTGCGCATACGTCAATAATGAGATAGAGATAGGGTCATCGCGATCGTCTCTCTCTTTCTAACCGTCGGACGTTGCTGCTTACAGCCAGCCGTATGTCTTCCCTACTCTACATATAATATCTCTTTGCAACTATCTCATTATCTGATCAGTCGATGAAAATGAATTTTTCAGAAAAATTCAAAAACTAAAACCCGAGAATGATATATTTACAATGAAGTCATGTCATATGTAAAATATTAATAATAATTTGTAATGGACAATTAAAATCATCCCTTAACATTTTCTTAGGGATGAAATTATATGTAAGACATCGCCAGGATTATAAATGTACAGGCTAACTCACGTGAGTTTTTCGAGATGGCCCGACTAGTTTCGGACCTGTACGAGGTCCTTCCCCATGAGCTCCCTCCCTCAGAAAGGACCTCGGACAGGTCCGAAACTAGTCGGGCCACTCCGAAAAACTCACGTGAGTTACATAAGCCGGTACGTTTATAACACTCACGAAACATTTAATAAGACATTGCCATTACATTTTCTGTACCGTGATGTAATTTCTCATCAAAATTTTTAATTATATTACTTATAATTAGTTCTTAGAGAGCAGTTAAAGCTTTTTCAAGTGGCTTTCTCGCTTTGAGTCGGTCAATGTTAGAGACAGTAGAGTTATTAGATAATCTAAATGTATGTGTATATATTCATACAAAGTTTCATCAAAAACAGCTCAGTTAATAGCTAAAGTATGAAAATAGGAAGCGCTAATAAATGATGTATGGGGGTGTACTACATTCCTCTGCCTATCCCTTCGGGGATTACAGGCATGATGTTACGTTTAATGATAATAAATGCAAGACTTACACATGAAACATTTTGTTCATACAATTGCTTTTCACTATAGCGGGAGTTCTACTCCTCTGCTGACCCCGTCGGCGATTACGGACGTGATGTTACACTTTTCTTTGCATAGATACACAAACCTTAAAATCACGCGAAAGGCGAAAATATTCGTAACTTAAATGTTAAACATATGGTCGGTTAAAACATATATATTAATATTGGCACTTGTTTGGAGATAAATTTGGAAACAGAGACTTTTTTATGTCCGTGTGTCTTCAAATATCTGGCACGTA
Organism: Microceris scylla; assembly: GCA_018245595.1. Classification (NCBI taxonomy): domain Eukaryota; kingdom Metazoa; phylum Arthropoda; class Insecta; order Lepidoptera; family Hesperiidae; genus Microceris; species Microceris scylla. The sequence goes on along the minus strand of DWDT01002617.1, from coordinate 152 downwards.
ACATTTTAAACCTGCCAACCCGCACTGGGCCAGCGTGGCAGACTGTTGCCGTAACCCTCTCAATATGAGAGGAGACCCATGTTCCAACAGTGGAATGATAAATGGGTCGATTAGTATTATTATTATTATTATTATTATTATTATATTACTCG
>DWDT01002616.1:0-13456 GCA_018245595.1 Microceris scylla | reverse complement strand
GGTTGACTGGTGGAGAATGCCACTAGGCATTAAGTTCGCCCTTTGTTATCCCTGCGTATGGTGTGCAAGAAAGAGTAAATACCTAAATATATAATTACCACTTTTCTAGATTGGTAAGGATAAAATTAAGAATAAAGTTATGATAGTCAGAATACAGTATTTGTATTCTTTTATTACGTCTGTTGTACATTAGACTGTCATACGTTTCAGTGTCATTTATAATGTTATTAAAATGAAGTTTATGTTGGCCTACCTAGGCGTTGGTACTTTGACGCTGTCATCGCTGAGTTCCATTTGCACGGGTGGTAACACCACAATCTGATTCCATGGTACAAATACTGTTTTTCGTAAGGGCTTGAACGGCGATCGTTGGAACTGAAGAGTTACTGCTCCACCCCCATTGACCAACACGTCGAACCTAAAACGTGTATTTTATTAAAGCACTGTACAAAAATTGACACTTGTCCCGGATTCATTTTTAAAATTCAAATTTTAGGTATACACATAATTATGTAAGCATATTGTACGTATAGTAGGTAATGTACGTGGGGAATACTGTTGTTATTTCTTGTGACAAATCTTGTAGTGAAATAATATATGAGCTATCAGTTTTACTGGAAAACATAGACATGACAATCATGCCACAAACGGAAACTGAAATGTGTCTAGGTATAATAAGATACACTTGAGTTAATACTTCTACGCACGTTGATCAAAGAGAATTTCAATCTCAGGACGATACCTACAAGTTATGTTTACTCTGTCATGATTCTACTTTTTACGTGTATTTCAAACATAATACCTATAATATATCATACAGAGATACATAACCTATTGTATTCTGCGGTTTCCGTTCGAGATTCGAATACTATCCGTAAATCGAAAATTTGAATACTTAATTTTAATTTTTAACACATAAAATGTTTGTTTTGTGATATCTTTGATTTAGTGTTTGACCTGTATTAAAAATATCCACGAAGATATTGACTTAATTATTTGTTATTTAAATACCTATAATATGCAAATTTGAATATAGCTTTTAGTATATCTTATATGCTGAAGGTAGTAAGTAAAGAATAGGTAATGGCAACAACGGCAACAATAACAAATTCTGTGCGTGTTGGTATTTCAATATAACTTTAAACAATTATCGATTATCCTAAGTTAATATTGGAACAGTATCAAACCGTGACATGTTAATTTTCCATAGACAATTACTAGATCCATCCATGTCCGTCGTGTCAGTGACGCTGTGAAATAATTTGATTATCTGTATGAAATCTATAATGTATATACCTACGTGGCGGAGAAATTAATAACCGCGGCGAGAACGTTCTTCCAGAATGTTTTACGATATATTTTCGTTTCTGGTTCTTGAACAAATAGCTCTTTTAGTTACGCTATTGCTGCTATAATATTGGGTACCATAACAAATAGATATTAATGTTTTTTTAATTGCGAGTGCTGGAGCAACATTTTTAACATGTTGATGTATCGATGTATTTTTTTAATATTATCAAATCATGTAAAGTCGAATACGGGAAAATATATTAAAAATCTATCGATTACCGTTTTTACTTAATCTAAGATTTCTGAATAATGGTGTAAGTAAAATATATTATCGTAATCTAAATAATTAGGTAAGTATGTACGAGTAACACTCCATTCTATATTTAAAATTTATTAATAAAAATAAGTTAAAATTACCGTTCGATGTCATTACGTAAGTAACATTTAAAGGTGTAATATATTAAGAATTGCTTATTATTAAATTCATAGTTAACTTGGATTTCGTATTAATGTGAAAGTAACGTTTATTTAGTTAAAGATATATTTAGGTATAGTCGTTTTCAGCGCGTATTATTCTAAGCCTTGATTAACATTTAACGGCCAAGGTTGTTGAATATTATTAGAGTTAGTGGGAGTACCATATATAAAGGCAGTAGTCAGAAATAAGCTTTATAAATTCATATTCAAAATTCAAATTAAAACGACTTTACTTGTGAACATCGGTACCTATATGTTAGATTATGATATAATATGTTAGTAAGATATATGGTAGATATTATGTTAGATTACAAAAAACGCAATCTACGTCAATACAGGGATATAAACAGAAACTTCCTCTGGCTTCGATGCTATTAATGGAAATAGGTCGGCTTATATGTATAAGCAAGATCACAGGTAACGTCTAGATATTATGCACTCAGATCAGGGATATGTAGCGTGTTAAGAGGCTCATGCTTGGCAGGCACGTGAGAGAGCCAGTCTGACGTATTAAACTGGCAGGTGTTTAATATTTAACATCAGATAATCTATAGCTCTACAACAGTACCTACCTATAACGAAAAATATTACATACATTTTATAGAACATTCGTTCAAAATAATACAACTAAAACAAGAAAACATTAGGTCCTAATTAATTAAAATTGTCTCCTCTGTGACAATGTTTTAATTTTTTTTAATTTATCCTTCGTACAATCTATTTTAAATAAAAAGAAGGGCACTTTTTCAAATTTAGAACGACAAAAGTTAAGTATGAAGAAAAATACATGTATAACCTAACGAAAATACGCGTATAACAACGTATAACCTAACTACCATTTAAACGGTAAGGCGAAAATTCAGTATGAATGCATGACGGAATGGAGGTTAATTCAGGAGGTTCATTTAATAGGTTTTGAATTGCTATTTCGATGGATGGCTAGTAATGCTAATTTGATCCCATTACTATTATATTATTTATGTACCAAAAGGCATGAGTAGATCTAAAAACCAAATAGATATATACTGTTTTATGTAACAAATATGAATATAGAAAATATTGTGAAAATGATTTATTTTCACTAAATAATATTCTTTTACCTAACGGCTTCGAATATAACAAAACCCTTAAATTTCTGTTATTTACTTCATTGTAGTCCACTCGTTCATTGTAGTACACTCGTCCTTTTAAAAATTGCAAATTTGCAAATTGCAACAGATTCGGTATTGATATTTAACGGTAAGTAGGTACTGGTATTCTCTTGTATTTTATGCATTCATGTAGGTACCTAAAGAAAGGAAGACCTAAGGGTAGCATCGGATGATAATATTTAACTTGGACTGAAAAGTCGTACAAAGATGTTATAAACTGATATAGCAGAGGACTGAAATAAAATAAAAGAAAACCAATACCTAACATAAAATGGACGCAATATACCTACATTCATTAATAATTATATCTACCATACCTAAAATATGTAGGTATACACGGATATGAATTCCCGAAATTTATAATTAATTTACAATCAATTAGAAATTGCCTCAGGGAACACAATAAACATAATGTTTAAGTAAAGAGTAGGTACAAGCAATATTTACGTATGTAAATATATACAAGAAATTTATTATTATTCCATTTTTCTTTAATGTTTTAGATTACTATTCTTAACAGTTTTGATTAAATTAGTAATCGTTCGCCAATATTAAAGAGAAAAGATTTAATTTAATGTTTTACGTACTAACATAAAGTATTTTATAAGAAACTGATGGTAAGTATGTGTTTAGTATCAAACTTACTTCTAAAATTTTTTCGTACCGTTCTTATCCATGAGTCACACACTAATTTATGAATTGACGTATGACTCATATAAGAATACACTAGTCGGAGCATCTTTTGAAATTAAATTAACAATTTCTTCTATAGGGAGGCATAAACTCCTACACAATTATCTCGTAACAAACTGTGTCTGTACAGTATGAGTTTTTTTAAATGTGGGATCAATTTATTTGATTCTAACTATATTTTATTTAAACGTGAAAAACCTGAATAGATTTAACAACAGACAATAGGTACTCCATAGTTGTCGTACACTTATCCATAAGTAGCTTTTGTATTTTCTTTGATTTTGGTTGAAATGATAAAGCATTATACACTATTATGTGCTATTTTTGACACAAAACATTGACACTAAATTGTTGTATTTCGACTCCGAGTTCTTGAAAGACACATTGAAACATTAAATACATTCGAGACGTTTCTTAATCCTCAGCGTAACTCTACCCACGCACATTAATAATATAATCTACGTTAGAATTTAGTCCTCTTTAAGGCTACTTTCATAATATTGAAACACGCTTTTACTTGTATCATACAATATAATATACATAATCGTATACTGAAACAAACGAAAAACCATAATAAAAAAAATTGTAGTATGCACTGGGAATCATACTGGTTTCCTACGTACTTATTAATTATACGGATATATTTAGATCATGAAAAATCGACGTATCATCGAGTAAGTACAAACCGAAAAGAAGCGTTAATGCATTAGTACTTCGCACGTTAGAAATGTATCAATTAAGACGTGTTTTGTCGTGAAATTTCCAACTAACTTTTGCGTATAACATAGCGTGACGGTGCGTGAGTATAAAACAAATTGATTTAGTCACGTTAGTCGTTTCAGCCGCTATTTATTTAATGATTCCCGTGTGCCCACACGCTGGTAAATATTCATTGTTATTAGAACATATTTGGGTAATCGGTTATAGCAGTTACGTAACAAATTATTATTTTTTCACGGGTTAGCAAAATTGGTAATATATTAATCAGATTGCTTTACGTGACATGAATTAGCCGTACCGTAGACTACGAATTAAGCATTAGTACTAATTAAAAATCCAAGTCAAGTAATGGACTTGAGCTGATGATGACCAATTAAAATAGGCATTAAAGAGCCTGTTTACTTATAAGGATATATGCTTGTGTCTTATCCATTGATTGCTTAAAATGCTTTGTTTCTAAGGAGTCCTCATTAGGACACGTTGCTTTCACCATTAAAAATTCAAACAAAAGGTGAATTGCGATTCAAGAAGTATATAACCGTTTCGTTTATATTATAGAATACTTATGCCGTTCATGACAGTGTATTTTATTTCTTAAAGAGCAATAAGTACCTACTATTTTTCATGCTTAATAAAAACAATAGCTGAAATCGATTAATGGTGAGTGGTATAAAGTGTATTTTAATAGGTAAATGTGCGGTATGGAACAAGTGTAGGACATAGAAACATGTCTAAAATAACTTAGTGTATTGGAAACCAGTAAATATTTTCAGCTAGGTTTTAAATGCTCGCAGTTATTCTTACATTGCTATAAATACACACTCGAGGTAATCATTTCATTACAAAGCGAATTTGAATTAACACCATTACCTTTAACAGTATTATTACAACCGAAACTTGATATTTGCGTAGAAACGTAATGAAGTCGTATCTACATTATTTATTTTGGAACTAAAATTAATTATTCTTACTGACGTACAAACAATTGAAGTAGTTATTAATAATGTTCTATTTTGTTACATTGTTATCATTTAAATAATAGTTTCTACTGTGTATAAAAAAAAGTAATTTAAAACCTGAACATTTGAGCCATATCTATAGAACTTTGTTACATACATATAACATTTAAAATGTGCATCATTTGTTACTCCTTAAAACTGCCCGCCACCAATATCGCCATGAATCAGACTTACCATCCACCTTGCCTTGTGAGTGTGAATCCGAAGCGGGCCTCACGGTCCACGGAGACTCGAATGCCGATGATACCCAGACCTTGGGGTGAGACTACTTGTCCTCGCATCACGGACACGCGGCTGCACATAGCACCTTATTATGGCTTCACGTAACGAGTCCAAGCACAGTCCATGAGTAAAATGGTTCATACGCAAATTATGGACTAACATGAGTAATATAATTTTACTTTATAAAGATTATCAAGTAAAGTAGAAATAGAATACGTATTCATTTTTAATTTTCAATAAGTTAATTTTCAAATTAAATTTCAAAAAATTATTGGTATGCAAGTAGAACTTGTAGAACTACAGAATCCTTTGCGATTTTCATCAACCTCGAGGTGAACGCTTAAAACCTATTGGCTGGGACAACAATTTAATATCATAACACTACTAGTATTTATATTTAATTCGTAAATAAAATTAAATAAATATGTCTACAATAATACAGTTTTTAGAAATGGCACATTGTTAAGATAAAAGCAAGACATTTATATCAATTTATTTTTAATTTGTTACGTATGAACCACATCACTCTGTAGACTTCTTCGGTCTTTTAACGAACGAAGTATGTGCTTATATATGAGAAAAGAAAAAGACTCGGTGAAGTAAATTAAGAATAAAATAATGACAAATAAAATTAAGAAATTATTAGCATTGCACATTCTCTTGTCGGGATCAGCTATACGTTTAGGATAAATTTCTGTTTACATTTAATTACAGAAACGTAGTCGTTCATTTATAGTGTATATGCGTAGAATTTTAACGTTTATCTGCCAAATTCTAACACTTTTAGTTAACGGAAATTTATCCAGTAATGTGTATGTAAGTATTTAAATGCATGTATTAATTAGCTTGCCACAAATATATATTTGTATTATATATTATGTATCAATGATTTTCCCACACGTATGATAGTTGAAATTGGTGCAAGAAAATTCAAAAAAAAAACGCGACATATAATAATAATAATGAATCAATGTTCTTAGGTAAGCGTTTATGTAAGCGTTTAGAATTATTGAAGTCTCGAATAGTATGATGTCTTGAATAGTATGAGTATGTGAACGTTCTATGTTGTTGTTTAAGTAGCGAACAGTTTGATGGATACACGGACTGAAGTAGGTACATATTATATTATAGGAAAAGCAATACATGGCTTATCAAAATGTATAACTATTATATATAAGACATACACTTTTCAAATATAAATACTGTATTTCAATATCTATTATACTTACACAGTAGGCTTTTGGTTTAAATAAGAAAATAATGAACAACTTATAAGTTAAAATGTGCTCACATATATGAAAAGTGCGCATATTTTTATGATTGGGTATGTACACATTAATTTTTTTTATATAATCATATTATTCTATTGACACCTACATGTTTATTTAATGTAATTATGATACTGTGGCTATGTATTTGCTTGTGGCCAGGTCTACTATTAATTTCTCTTACACGTTACCAGTGCTGCCAGTGCAGCGTTACCAGTAACATTAAACCTTATGCTAAAAACCCTTACAATTCTCGCGCGATCTGTTTGACGACCCCCACAACCAGCTTTTGGCGTCCCCAAAACCTTGCGGTCGGGTGAAATGCACCCCTTGCAACCTGCTCCTGTCAAAAGCTAAAAGCCAAGTGTTACAAGGATTTGCTTTACTGTGAGACAATATAGTTTTTATATAAATTCTGGACTTTATGTAAATAATATCTTCCATTTATTTTAAAATGCTGAAATAGATGCCATGTGAAAGTATATAACGGAACAGTTAATAAAAATATAATCACAGAGTTCAGTTATCACTACTGAATCAATATTTATTCATATTTTGTTTGCTTAGAACTCTGTAGCATGACGCCGTGCTCAGGACTTTCTATATTTAATAGACTCTCAAGAATATGACTTGTATATCACTGATTTGTATTTCTTTGGTACTTTATTCTTATAATTAAAGTGTTATATTTAATATTACCCTTTGAGACTAGATACGAAATCTGTTTGTTACATTATTGTCTTAAATACTAGAAATTAATGTTGCTTATTAATTATATTGCTAATAATTCCGGCGTTATAGATATATCGTATTGAGTAGAAAGATAAAAACGGAGATCTCAAAATCAAGGAGTAAATCTGTTGTGGAGTAGCGTTAAAATTCTGAAAAGAAGTCTTTCGTATACACCATTATATAAAAATATCATATTTAAAACACACCAAAAACAAAATATGTAGTTATGAGTGACAGAAAATTTTCGTCGCACCAATTTCAATGTAAGGCTACCATAATGTGGGTGATGTTAATGGCCGGTTGATCGAAGCAATGGATGCAATGTACAAAGTCGATAAAAATGCTTCCATTTTGCTATGAGGTAGTCAGAGTACATTCAAAAGTTGTGTTTTGGTTAGTCACAAGGATAAGGATCTAAACACATAGAGAGCTGGGCGGTGGGTAAGGGGTTGGTAAACAGATGAAAGACGCAGACAAAGGGTAAGGAACACATAAAAGGGTAAGTTTATTTGAAGCTAAATTTTGCGTGTTTGTTGCAATTTTAATTGGTTGTCGATATAAAATACGCGTCTCTAATTGTATATTTTACAAGCCCTAATCCTATTTAAATGTGTTTTTAAACGTTTTGCGTGAAAGCGTAAATGATTTTCCTAAGTTTTTTACAGTATAGCAAAAGTATACCATCGTATATGTGAACTATAATATAAGCACAGTAGACGAGAACAATAAATATTACAAAAAATACGGTTGTGGCTGCGGCAAACCATATTCAAAATGAGATGCGGCATTCGTAGACGTCCGCGTGGCTTATGTTGATGGACTTGAGCATTTTGTCGCAGCCACAAGGAACATTCAAGACAGACATACAGATGTTACATACACATAGAGAATGAAACGAATACAGACAAAGGAGTAAACAAAAAGTGAAAAGCATTGGTAGCGCCGTTCGCTTGACAGTTCAGTGGACAAGCGTCGGGCGTTGGCATCACACACATATGCAGGACTCGCAACAAAAATGAATAGGTTAACATATACTGAACACTGAGGGGCGAGGGCGGGCTGACTGACACTTACCATGGTGTAAAGGAATTCCAGAACTCGCTAGGAGTGGCGGACACACGGCGGCACAGGGACACAGAAAGACAGGACAGATTACTACACAGATACCTACAACCCTCAGTGCAACCCCACCCCAACTTTGCAACCACCGGTTAGCTGCACTCGTCTACACTGGTTACTTTGCGTTTCAACACTTGCTTTAATGTTTGATTCAATTTTTGTTTATATGTATACTGATTCAGAAACGAAGCCCGTTTGCATTAGAACAACTTCACCACTATTTATTTTATATAACTCTGTATAAAATTTAGAAAAATATGCTTCAAAACAATTTAAACTGTGGGTTGCAGTAGGACAATGAGTGTACTGATACACAGAGAAAAAGAAACATGCTACTTGGCGCACACGTGAGGAAACTCCGTCAACGTTTGTTTAGGTGTAACGAAACAAATGCCAGAACGCAATATAACCCCTCTAGACTTTTAAACTTAAATAAAATAGTGAAGCGGCTCGTGTTTTAATGCAAACAAACTTTTGAGGCGCTTTTGCATATAAAGCGAGGTGGGTTTACTACTTTAGTTATTCAGTTTTGCTTTGTCTTATTTAATAAATAGAGTACGAGGTCTGATAGTAAATTATTAAGTTTGATTTTGTTAAGGGTACAAATTATAATATTAAACATTTTTAATCGGTGTTTAGACTCGGATCATGAAAATACTTTGTCATTTTTAGTACGATTTAAAGTTTTCTTAAAATATATTTTTTTAAAGTTACGAATGGAGATGTCTCAATTTTGAATGAGTATCCGTCATGATTCGAGCCGATGGTGATGAGCCTTATTTAAACAATTCCTTTAACTAACGGGAAGACAAACAAAACTGGACGAAAGCTTTTGAGCGATTAATTAATTGTAATTTGTTTAATTTATAAGACGCATTTCTTTTGTTTAGACAAACAGGTAGGGTTAGACACACACAAGGGATAAACATTAGACAATACACAACACATCGGATCTGGTGTGAAAAAAAAAATATTAAATAATAATTATGAGAAATAAAGTGTAATTAATGATATTAACATAACCATGCCGGGGCAGCAAATAAAACTCAATATTTACACGCGAGAAAACACAGGAAAATCAAAACACTTCCACCAGATGAGAACAAAAAGGAATTTATAAAATATTATCGTTAATCAAATTAAAATAAACACACCAAATCCTCGGAGAGGTTTAGGAAGATGAGCGGGAGTAAAAATGGTACAGGTGCTAGTCCTTATTTGTAATATTATGTTTTTATGCATTCGTTCTCCAATTTAACGGATTTACATAATATGACGATGAAAGTAAACATCTAATAATACCATTGTTGGGTGCAAATATACCGCATCGTTAGGTAGTGCGAACGTAGGTCGGTCCTTATCTTTATGAAGTAAAAGATATCGTTTGCAAAATTATATATAAAAACAACACAACTTTATTTATCTGGAACGATATCTTTCACATATGATGTGATTTGGTGTTTGTTGCCCTACATTGTTTATCTAGATGTAATCACTTACCTTTCCGAATATTCGTCCATGTGTGCGTAGCTCTGTACAGAGTTTTCTTCTATGAGAAATTTGACGCGTTGGTAAAACGATGCGGTGACAGAAGGAGGCTGCTTCCGAAGAAGCACCTCGACGGGGTCGTTAGAAGCCAAACACATAATGTGCTCGGAGCACTCAGGACGACTGCAGCATTCCGAGTCCGAGCAGTCGGTCATGCCATCTTCAAAACGGTAGTGACATTGTATGGTGACGTAAAAATATCTATACTTTTACAGAACAAAACCAACAAGGATGTATTATCTGAATCCGTAATCTCGTTACCTTCATCATTGTCTTCGTTATCGCTGCAAGAGAGTTCTAGAGCGATGGAACAGTCAATACCAGCCCAGCCGTCGGCACAAGAGCAGCGGTACACACCATCTTCCAATAAACATTGCCCGTGTCGTGAACAACCGTTGGGGCATCCAGCTAGAGGAACAATTAATATTAATAACATGATACATCATTTCCAATAGTGAACAGTTGTCATTTCTTGATTTTTTCATTCTTTACACGTCGCATTACTTACGGAGAGTGCAGTGTCTTCCGTTCCAGCCTTGTGTACAGACGCAAGTGCCGTTCTTACACTGTCCGTGGTCGTGGCAGCGCGTGTCGCACGGCCGTTGGTCACACAAAGAGCCGGTCCAGCCTTCGTCACACCGACAGACACCCTCCGCGCAAACCCCATGTGGGCCACAGTCCAATGAACACACCACTACAAAAATAGATAGTTTTATAAACATTTTAAATCTATGTCCAGTTAAAAATTAAAATTTATTTTTTAGACTTTATTTTTACCTTGGGAACAGTCATCGCCAGTATAAAGCGGATCGCAAACACAACGGCCGGCATCTAAGTCGTAAACGCCACGTTGGGAGCATGCAGGTAAGCATCGTTGGACCCGCGCATCTCTTTCAGTACAAGCAGCTCCCCGCCAGCCCGCTCGGCAAACGCAACGTCCGCGCACACACGATCCGTGATTACCGCAAGTGGGATCTAAACAATCCTCTGAAACAGCTCTACGGTAAAGACTAATTCAAAATTAAAATTAAGATTGTGAACGTGTATTGCACCAGTATATTACCTTCGTCACATTTTGCTCCTTTCCACCCAGGTTTGCAATGACAGTGCCCTGCGATACATTGCCCTCGACCTGAACAATCAGCAGGCTCACAATCGTGCGCTGGAACATCGCATTCAGCACCTTTCCAACCTTCTGAGCAATGACATACTCCACCAGCATATGCACCGTGTCCAGAACATAGTACAGGACAAACACCTAGAACAACATTTTTGTTCATATATTGTCAAATAAATTTGAGTCTCCAGGAATCCAATTAAAAAAGTTTAGCCACTTACTTTTAGAACAATCGTGACCTTCGTAACCGTCCATGCAATCACATTTCCCTAAATAGCAAGATCCATGTCCAGAACAATCATCGGGACAAGAATTAGTAACTCCCTCTGCTTCAGACACAATCATTTCAACACTGTGTGGCTGCAGTTCGTCATTGTATATCGATATGAACCACCTTCCCGTGTCTAGATACTGTAATATGCTTACATTTACTCTCATATCGGTGGATCTTTTGTTTATCGTATGATTCCATCTTTGAAATGGGCTTATTGTACTCAATAGAGAATTGAAGTCGTTAAGGTTATTTTCGTAAATATCTCGTAGTTCAGAATTTCGTCTTTTTCTAAGCCGGTGGTCAACTCTGCCGCCTCGTATAAATTCAACAAAATCGTATTGCGTAACGCTAGGGGCCACGTTGCGTCGACCATAAACAGCGAAATTAGCGCCCCAAGGAACGGTGAAGTTGAGACTGACGTATGCGGGTTGCTTGTTACGGAATTCAGAACTCCAGAATTGATACGCAGGTATGGTAGCGCTGTGTAATTCGTCGAATTCTCTAACTTCAAGCGCCGGGGACCAGGGCGGAGGCGCCGCTTGCTGCGCTTGCTGAGGTATTATTACTGATTCAAGTGCGGCTTCTGCTGTCGTTGACCATCCACCAAGCGATGATGTCGATATAGATTCTATAAAAATTATGTAATTTAGCTATAGATATACTTTATAGATGGTTTATTTTTAAGTACTGAAATATTAAGTTTTTTCTTACCGTCAGATGGCGATGATGTTGATAGAGCATCTCTCATTCCTTGTGCGTGCGTTACTGCTTTTACATCTTGCACCAAAATACAATTAGAATTGTCTATATTACTTTTAATTGACGATAATGCTGTAACAACGAACAAATAATATTTTATAATAATGAAACAGATATAATCATATGTGATTGCTTATTAAACATTAGTGTTTTCATTACACAAAACTATTCTTAAATTTTGTGTATCTCAAGGCATTTTCTAAGGTGACAGATTCATAAAAAGACTACGTTCAATTCTTACGTTGATATCTTTTAATCTCAACTGTACAAGAAATTTACGACACAATGGGATATGTCGTTTAAGAATTTGACATTGGATGGATCAACTGGTGAATAGGGCAGGGGCGGTATCGTGACGTTCTGTCAGGTTTTAATTAACCGGAGCATGGTTGCTGCGCATTTCGTGGCAGTGCGACGAACCGATTGGTTCCGTCGGTGAGCCCGAGCGGCCGGCGAGCACGTAGGTGGCTCAGTTACACCCAACCATTTCTTACTACCGGGAATGCCATTGTCCGCTCATTATGCGACAGTCGTCAAACTCCCAATCTATTGAATGCCACGTTACGCTGCATAATTTTATAATTCTCCACGCGCGGGCGTGGACAAGCACGAGCTCCCACAAATGACCAGATCAAGTTATTATTCTTTACGTTATCAAACAGCAAAATTAGGCCTTTTTAAATATTTTTCACTCGTTATTTAGAAAGTTTACGATTATTACTTTATAACTTATTTACATTTTTTTTTTCTACATTTCGTTTGCATATAGGATCGCCAAATTGAAATTGCGGAGGGGATAGGCAAACGAAATAGGTTTTGTAATGAAATAAAAGAGAATTTATTGTCGACATATATTAGTTCTGTAAGAAGCAACCGGATTTAGATGTATTTTGAATGATGTGTTTAATTTACTTCAGTAAGACTTGTCAGACGTGTGTTGCATGTCACGATAATATATGCTTTGAATAGAAAGTGTCCATCAATCGTCGTAGACTTGATTAAATCAACGGTGCTTATTCTTAGTGTACTGCTTTATAATTAAACATATTATGAAAATGTATAAGTAA
>DWDT01002615.1:0-13458 GCA_018245595.1 Microceris scylla | reverse complement strand
GTTACATGTTATTTCATTTTTAAACACCCTTTCACTGTAAAGAAAGAGGTCGGAGCTTGGTCCCGAATTTCCACATTAGTAGCATTCTAAAGTAAAAAGCCATCAAATTATACACATATTGTAAAACTGATATTAGTAATTGATGTTATAAATGTATTTTTAAAATGTTATAGTGTAGTAAATGGGGGTATCCAATGTTTCCGAAACCGGCGTGCAAGTCTGAAGGAGCACGGCATTTCTGTAAGTTTAGAAATATTTGGCGCTCGGTGCTCTCTGACTATACCATTAAGACCCTAGCGTGAAAATATATTAATAATAATATAGCGTGCACTGTGCCACATACGTAACATAGATGATACGAATGTTTACAAATAAGGCAGCCTCACCGCAAGTTTATTGAACTCTTGTATTTTTTCTGCCCGCCATTTTTTTTTCATCTCCGCCGGTGCAACGCGTTGTCACAATGCATCCATTAATTTAATAAATACGTTGAATTCCTTCAATTATAATCAATAACCGTAGTTTTTACTTCTTTTAGATGGAGTCGGTGCCGCAATGTTAAATGTACTTTGTTGAAATATTTTTCGTTTTAATTCACAGTTTTTTTTTTCAAGAATTTGCTAACCATAATTGTTTAGCATGATTGTTTTTTAAATAGCTATAAACTGTCAAGTATTGTTATGCGTTAACATTTTGAACAGTGTTTCTCAAAGTGAGCAATAAGTCTTTGGGGCCGCGTGACGTTATTGAGGGATAGACAGCCTACCTATAGAAAATTGGGACGCGAAGCGCAGTAAAGGAACAAGGAGGAAGCTAAGTTATTGTATTATAACATTTCAAGTGGTTAATTAGTATAAAATATTTAACTTTTCGATATGTACAAAGGGCATCATAAAAATTCGACATTTCACTTTATTCTTACAATAATTAAAATTGAATTGTTAAATACATGATTGGCTTCTATATTTGAGGATGATCAGAATGATATGACACTTCTAGTTTCGAACCTCACCCAGGTCATGATTTCCAGTCATTGCCAGAGAACTAGTATACCTACCAGATACACATAAGTTTAAGCGTTACATAATTTAATAATCTATATGAAAACATAATGTTGATAGACATTGTACTGTCTATCTACCACTATTAATGTGATGGATGTAAGACAGCTTCGAATGTCCATAGACAATTAAGTGGTGCACATTAGTGGGCAAACAGACAATAAGTACTGCATAAGTCGAGCGTCTGTTCCCATTACGTCCACCCTAGTGTAACCATGGACACAGATCACCTGCACCTCAGAGGTTCATAGATAAAATAGATATATCCTTTATATTATCAGGTGAATGATATGATGGAATGAACGAAGGAATGTATGAATTGATGAACGAATGAAAACAATTAATTCAATGATACGAGTACATGGGACGGTCCTTAATACTAAATAGCCTCTATTATTTATAAATAGCATATATAATAGCAAATAGAAGCGAATTACGTTTAAAAGTAGATTATTTAGACTAACCTGATGAAATAAAATAAATATATACATAGATACTTAAATGATTACAAATACACGCACGTACACTATCAATCTCAAAATTTAAAAAAATTCTCAATTGGGATACCCATTTTTTTTGAGTTTAAATTACGTTCGTTAGTTCTTTAAACCAGAAATGACACTAAAATATTTTACCATCCAATATACAATTAACAATCCTCTATGAAGGCACAGGTAAGATAACTAAACACATTAAAATATGTCCTATTAAGGCAATTTTAGTATCACAAGGATACAAAAACACAGGGATACAAATACATCATCAGCGTATCTTAGTCCACTGGTGGACATAGGCCTCCCCAAAAGGTTACTTATATAAATACACAAGGATACATATATA
Organism: Microceris scylla; assembly: GCA_018245595.1. Classification (NCBI taxonomy): domain Eukaryota; kingdom Metazoa; phylum Arthropoda; class Insecta; order Lepidoptera; family Hesperiidae; genus Microceris; species Microceris scylla. Next base: position 11,557 of record DWDT01002615.1, on the reverse strand, counting down.
CAAGAATATTTTATCCTATTAGTGGGTGGGATGTAGAGAAACCAACTTACATATATACCGTTATAACACCTTTTTACCAGTATTCCACTATTAAGGGTATATGATTGGATTGAATGACTAATCCAGTATGTGCTGTACAACACAATACGTAGTAGGTACATACTCACGTATTATACATAGTACCTACGTACAATAAAATAAAATAGTTCAAGTTACACATACTTATTATAGCGCCGTGACCTCTCTATCCCTAAATAACTCTGTGGCGTAACGAACTTTTAACAACCCCAAAGGTCGCTCTGGTCTATTAATTAATTAAACTTTGAAAATGTCAGAGGCGATAGACTGCTGGCCTGCCGTTACTGTGACCTTTCTGATGTCACTGTACCTGTGCCTTGTTCAGCCAGTCCATGTACACCGTATACATTGTTTACCGTCACCTGCACACAAAGTTTGTAAATTTTCTAGACGTATTGGCGACAGTGGCCACGTACCGCCATCTTCTATGCTATCCTATTCATAAAGGCAATAAAGAAATATTAGCAATAGTGTTATAGATAGCAACAGAGTTATAGAATTAGTTAGAATAACAATACATATACATGACGGAAAAGAACTATGTTAAAAAGCATGCCCAGCGTGGAGATTACGGGCATAAACCCCCTTTCAGGGAAGGCCTATGTCCAGCAGTGGACTAAGATAGGCTGATGATGATGATGATGTTGAGTAGTGAAAACGAAAAATAAATTAATAAATTGTGACATTATTTTATTTATTCATTATTGTTTTACCCATAATTAAGTTTAGCAAGGTGCGGAATGAATGCCTAAAATCATTACCTACCAGTTACAGCAGGATCCGGTGAGAATATGGCATGTCATAGCAGTAATAAAAATATAAATTTATAACTTATATCCAACTTAAGTGTAGGTACTCTTTGATACTCGTACTTACAGAATGAGGTGTTTCAATTTCGTTGTTAAGTATAATTACTTAATTTGCTGTGTATCATTTTAATTGACATAGAAATTAGACGCACTGAATGGCAAATTTATTCCTGGCACTGGATTATTATGAGCTAATTTAAAAAATATGTTGATTACGTATTAACTTTCTATTTGTATTAAAAAAGTTTATACGAGTGTGTATACTTAAACTAAATCCATAACGTAAACTAACTAGCGTATTGCTAAGAAAAACTATGTCTTCTATGTATGTGCCATCGAGGCAAGCGCTAGCGCAGACCTAGGTTTACCTAATCCAGTCTAAACAGCATAGGTATCTGAACTGCATGACCGATGTCAATGAATCCCACTCATTTTATCTCTAACGGCCGAGTCGCTAACTCAAAACTAACTCGCCAAACCTTTTACTCATTGCAACGTTAGAAAAACCCTATTGGCGAACCTTCGCGTCTACGTTAAGGAAACTTAGCGACTCGCCAGAGAAACTCGAGTCGTTAAGCGCAAAAAGCGACGTCTCGCGCGTTTGCGTTCAGTCTCAAAGGGTTGGTTAGTGGGAACGTGGCCGAGAACCCGTCACGGGTAACAACTTAGGACTTGGAGAGTGCAACGCACCGCTCATGTAGTCCTACAACCGGTTTCTAATCGGCGCATTTCGCTGCGCCCGATCGGTTCGCCGCCGAGAAAAAGTTAGAATAAGTGCATTGAAAACGACGAAGATATTCCTCGAAGAGAGGCGAGCTCGTGAGAAACGTATCGGGAGCGACTCAGTAATATATTGTGGTTAAATACTTGATGACGTTGGAAAGAATGAAATGAAAATAAACTAGATATTGAGGTTCATTAATCTCTATTGTTTGATGCACGTCCGATCCGCTGGTAGTTTAAGTGCCAATGTATAACTAACAATTTGTAAATGTCCCCGTAGGCCTATACAAAATGAATTATTTTAGTTTAGTTCTATTTACATAGATGGCTGTTTCTACGTTGAAGGACACAAAAAGCATTAAATTCAATATTTAAAGTTTTTTTATTTGTCAACTGTGACTTGTCTATAAAAATACTTCTTTGTAAAAATATTAATCATAATTTAGAATTGCAAAAGTAACAGACAAGACGATAAATCATATACGATGTTATTTATCAATTAAACCCAAAGTAATTCTAAATAAACCTTCAATTTGATCATTTTCATATAAAATTACATATACATAAATAATCATTATCATTGCCCCTTTTATGGTTTCATTGTTAGACACTGGTCCTCATACAGAACGAGAAGTGTTAACGCCAGTCTGCCCGGCAAGCCGAATGCGGATTGGCGAACTTCACATACCTCAGAAAACTTTATTCTCCGTACACTATGTAACAGTACGCTCCCAAATTCATCATTTACTTTTACGTCTCATAATTGAATTAGGGCTGAGATTATTGCAATACACTGTACATAAATGCACACTCCGAGACACCACTAAGAATTTCAATGCAGAAAAAGGCAGGTTACACAGCTAGCAGTTTTCGTATACTGACTGACTACTGTAATTATTTAACAAAACTACATAACATATTATAATAATGGCAAACGTGAAAACAAGAACATCGGAATCTTGCTCAAGTATCTTTAGGTACAAATAATTTCTTATATCAATTAGTTTGCGTTTGGTTCCCATCTCGCTTGATGAGTGAGGTGCGGCCTAGGATATAAAACGTGGGTCTAGACGGTGTTCATTCTTGTTACGACTAATTCGAAGTTGTACGTATCAGAAGACGTGGGCACGGCGCCATCCTTCGGCACTCTGTCTTTTGCACATCGTAAGGAATCTGTTATATTATGCAACCTGACCACCAACAGCCTTTAGTTGATTATCAGGTATCACCTCTTTTCTCTTATATTTCCGGTAATTTGATTTTAAACGTAACTTTACTACTATTATACCCGAAGGGGGTAGACAGAGGAGTGTGGAGTGTAGTACACTCCCACATTTCATAAGTTACGTTTAAGTCCCATTGAATAGGTGGTGAGCCTATTGCCATACACTGGGTACAGATCCAGACTCCGAGTCACTACTAGAAATTATAAATTTGAAGAATCCAATAGTACCCGACCTGGGATTTGAACCCACAACCTCCCGATCGGCAGTCGGGCTTGCAACCACTCGACCATTTGGAGGCATTTGATTTTAATCCCTCTATTCCCCTAAATTCCTTTTGGAATAAGCTCATCTTATATTAGGTTGGTCAAAATGGTTTGGACAGTTGGCTTCATCATATTTCCTATCATTGAATCTCGGTGTTAGGGGTAAGAAAGGTCCCAAACATAATATTTTTAAACATATTTATCTAGTAAATTGTAAAGGCCGTTGACTTGAAATAAATATAAGTAAAACCGTGCATTTATGGTTAGTCTATTCTAATCATTTCTTATTAAACCCTTACATGGGAATCTGTCATCCTACAACAGGTTTCGCAATAAAAAATATATACTAGACATTTGCATGTATTTTTCTTATTGGTCGAGGAATTCTCATGGAAAATAGCTGGACGTATTAGAATGTCTTTTTTTTACTAGTTGCGCACCGTTGAGATGTGGCAACACCGCAGTATAGCATTACCGTGGACAGATTAAAAAGTTTTTGCGGGAATTTTGCGCGACCAGTAATAAGCAATTATTTACAGACCAGCTCGAGAACTATACCAGTATATTTACATTTAATTATTACATATATAGAGCTTAACATTTTTAATCTTTAAAAGAGAAATCACTACATTTGTGTCCTGAAACAGTACGATTTGAAAATTCGAATCAAAACAATTTTTTGATTTTATTTATCTTTATGTGAATAAAACAAGAAAGTGCCACCTGAATGTTTCACCCACCCACCTGAAACAGGGTCCTGAAACATGAAATTACGCAAATAGAAATTTATCTCCGTCGGGGGTAAAAAGAGGCGATGTAAGTTTTCATGAATGTTCGTTATTATCACAATATACTGAAAAAAAGAGCTTAATATAAACATAGCGGAAAATACTGGCTTAACTGTCAAGTAAGAAAACATAAGAAAATATAGCTATCAAGTAAGAAAATATAAGTAAGAACATATAACTATCAAGTTAGAAAATATAAGACGATTGATTCCTTTAGAAAGCTCTCTATACTTCATTCCTGAAACCGTAATAATGTTATTTGCAAATAGGTAATGTAGCTGCTGACTTATACAACCATAACAATAAAATGCAAACCATAAAATTGTTGATAACGGCATAGTTTGGAATGTTTTTATTGTGAGTACCAATGTATCTAAGTACTATCTAAGTGAGTACCAATGTACCAATGATAAGTACTTTAAGGTATTATGAAGGAAAATGAGAAAAACACAAAAGTCAGACCATACTCAGGTAAAATCTTTCAAAGAAGGAATATCCCTTTTAAGTATTATTGGACGCTGTTAAGGTAATACAGAAAAGATAATTAATCAAACCATACTCGGGTAAAATCTTTCCCATTACGAATGTGTCCTAAAAACACTATTAGGGTAAACGACAAAACGATCTAAAATCAAACCATACTTAGGTAAAATCTTCCTTTACGAATGTCCCCTATAAGCAAACGAGAACTGTCCGTTCGATTATCCGATCAGCCGCTTCCTACGGGCGTGTACGCAATTAGTTAATGTAATTACCTTGTAATGTTATTGGGCGTATCTTGTAATTGCACGCTGGAAAGTAAATTATAAGGAACGTTCAGGTAACTTGTAAAAGAGATCATTTCTCTAGCGATACGTGTGTATACGTATTTGCGTAGGCAACACCGCTACTTCTTGCACGTTTTCACAATAATTGGATTCGATTTGAGAAATGTATTTTTTGATTAAGTCATTTGGTGGAACATGCTTTCAAATTTTTATTTAGCAAAAAAGGAATACATAGAACAGAATACTCAATAAATATGTATTGACAAAGTCTCGTGGTTAAATTTTAAACCAGGGTTAGGTACATATGTAGTGGAAGTAATGGAATCACATAAAAACGAATCCGCAAATATTCTGATATTTGAACCTGAAATACAAGTATTTACTAGACTGAAACGAACTCTAAACCCCAGAGCATTATTATAACTATTCGAATCCTTTAAAGAAGTTCTTCACAATACCGAAGAGTATACTCCTCGATAATTCATTACATGTAATTTTTGTTGCGACATATAACTTTTAGATGAAGACCCTTATTGTTAGTTTAAAACACTTAAAGACAGATGACATTCCTAGGGGTCAATGAAGTGGGGATCATTAATTTAAAAATTATTATTGGTTTTACGACACCGTTGATAACTAAACGTCGGATCAACAAACCGGATCGGGCTTAAGGGTGTGTTCACACACGGGGTTTTGATGCTACACGTTGAAATAAAAATAATACTTGGTAACGTGGCTTAACTTGTAGACCCCGTAGCAGTACAGTTTTTTCGTCTATTATTAATTATCCTTATTATCATAACAGTGCTTTATCTTACAAGTCTTTACAAAAGTAATATCTGAAAATTAAATTGTTAGAACATTAGTCAAATCAATGATGCAGATATACCTTATCTATTGTCGTTCTCTTATTCCGAAATTCTAAACTGTTACCAACGAATTAAATTGCCCTTCTAATTCATTTAAATAATTATAATTTGATGAACAAACGTTTGATTATATTGGTAATGTTTAATCATCATCATCAGCCTACTCCCTTCCACTGCTGGACATGGGCTTCTCAAATGGCACGCCACTGAGCCCGATCTTCAGCTCTTCGCATCCAACCACTGCCAGCCACTTTCCTATATCGGCACTATATAAATAATTAAAAAAATTTGTTTTATTTTCCATGAAAACAATTATCGCGATGAAAGCTTAGAATAGATTTAAATATATGCTTGTCCTAAATCTAATGAGAATATACATATAATTTTTCGAGAATATTCTATTTTTTGTTGTAAGATGTCAGGATGACCAGGCGTAACATCAATCGAAAACGCGAAACCTCATTTACACCTGAAGCTCAAATAGGGTTGAAAACTCCATAGTTCATCCAAGTGAAGTGTACTTGTCGAACCTCTTCTCTACCAATTTCGAAGACTATTACGTACGGTGAAAGTTTGAAAAGACGTTGGAAAGGTATTGTTTGTACAAGATATTGATTTGTGGCGTTAAACCGTCGCATATGGAAGATGGCCGCCAGCTATGCGCAGTGGCAGTGGTCAGTGCCGCACTTTCGCCGAACGAGGCATTTCTCCTCAAGGACACGCAACCTGTTCCTACTGGATTGGAACCCGCATGTGTTCTATACATGCGCACTCGTACTGGTGGACTCGGTAGCGTGGCTGATGGGGGAATTTATGAAATTATCATCAAAAGTTCATTTTATGTAATAAATGAAATGCAGGGTTAAAACTGATCATAGCATTAGCTGCCGTTCTCATCGCCGTCATCATTATCGGTTTCATTTAGTGTGACTGTATGTATTTATTATAATGTAAGGTACATGCCTTACATAATTGTAAGGTAACAACTGGTCCATTTAGCACAATGATCGTTATGCCCGATCCTCGAAGTTTCTGTGGGATCAGAATCGACTGCCTTCCTAAAGGAAATTTGAAAAATTAAAGCAAAAGAGAATAAAATAAGTATTCGTCTATCGACCGTACTACTATTAAGTGATCAAACTCGAATCTTGCCCTGATAAGACCAAGGCCAGTGGTTTACAATGTATACGAAATGAAGAACAATGATAAATCTGTCTGCTATGTATTTGCTCCTCCTGTTAATACACAATCCTGGAAATCCTTGCGCGGCTTTGCATGTGCGAAATTTGTATAAGTAGTAGGCCAGCTACATACAGTTCAAGGGTTGCCTCAACACGAGATCAATTGTGAAGTATAATTCTAATCATTCTTATTAAGAGGAATTCGATACCCTACAGTGGAAAGAAAGCTAGGACAGCGGTGATTTCACAGTATATAGGGTATGGAAAATTTGTAAGTTTTGAAATAAAATCATAGTACAAGAGACATCAACGCGGTGTCAAGCGAACAGATGGAATATTAGACACGCTGAATTAAAAGCTTTGCCACATTTTGATTACCTATCATATCATATCATATCTATTAAATCATTATGTCACATAATTATTTCTTCAACTAAAATGAATGAAAAATTATTTGAGTGCGTATTTTTTTAAATACCGGAATAAAAACCACGAAATAATTGCCGAAGACAATACGAAGACTCCTCACGCAACCGCGTACCAAATTCATAGAACATTCCAGATCATAAATCGCATTTCAGCAATCGTTCTTTGAAAATTTCCTATTGTCAAATAGAATCGTCGGCGAGGTGTCGAATAAATCAGTATGGCGTCGTATAAATCGAGCCATCACGTTTTCAACGCAATCTACCTGGTCCCAACCGTCGCGAACGTAAGAACTACCACCGACTTCAATGTACTAAGAACTCACCTTGCTAAAGTCTAACGTAACTGTCACTTACGTCAATATAAATGATACTTTAATACAAACTTATACGGCTGAAATTTATCTGTAAACTTGGAACGATTATTACGTTTTGTTGCGGAAGCGTTGCTGGTCAATAACTGTGGTGTAACAGGCAAAAACATTAGCAGACAGGAACGACATTCCTTGCCTCCCGTCCACGGGAACATTAGAGGCAACTCTAAACGGTTTGTTAGAACAGCTAAACGCTTAGTGGCTTATGAGTAGAATTATTTACACTTGTAACTTTTCTTATCATTAGCTAGTGCTTTTATACGTCCAATATTAATAAAGCTTATCCTAAGACAAATCTAAGCTTTTCATTCTTTAATGGCCTTTTTAGTTAAAGGAGTCAAATTCATTCGATTAAACTTAATTAAGCTTACGAGTACACGTGTATGACCACCCACCTATTTGTAATTAATGAATAACATTAGAGGCAATAATGGCAATGGATCAGCGGGGAAACTGGATATTACAAAATACTAGCAATAAGCTTTTGATATGTAATAAAGTTTTTCAAATATGAGTTAAATTTTTAAATTCCATTTTTAATCATCACTTGACCCCTTCATCAAAATCTAAGAACTTTAGATTACCCTAAAGCAATGTTAAATTGTCGACACAAAACGTTTTCTACTACGCAATTATTAAATCGAATTCAATTTTTTATTTGTGGCATGAGGTTTATAAGTCGGAGTGTTATTAATATTTCTACCGTGGATATGTGTTTATGTAAATTAAACTTTTCGAGAATAAAATAATTTAAAATATGGGCTGCAATTAAAAAATTTCTTTCAATGAGTTGTTCAAATAAATCCACATTTTTAAATTAAATTGAACTTATTCGTAGATATCGTTCCCATTAGCTTGCTATTAATCGCGAGTTCAATAGGCGCATAGATTATCTGTAATCAGCGTAACATTTCACGCTCGTTCGTATTCAACATATATATCCCGATACGAAAAATATTTTTTATCTGTTTACACCGATTTAAGACCGTCTAACGCTGCCTCTACGAATGTGCACCTCAGCCCATATAAGGCGCATGTCAATTTATTAAACGCACCCGATAGTTGGCGTTCCCGCGCATTCGATCCAACATGGCTGCCAAGCCTTTTTTGCTTTTTGCCGTATATTTAGTTTATTATTAGACGTACTGCAACGTTTTGTTAAATAAATTCACTATTATGGAAGATAGAAAGATAAGTTATATGTTGGAATTCATATTTTACAGTTTAAATTTTTAAGGCTGGACAAGCGTAATTTTAAATGGTTTTATAACATAAACGAACTTTAAAACGATTGTTAGACATTTTTAACTATATTTGCGAGCTATATCATTGTTCGCAGAATAAGCAAACATTCTATTTTGCAATATTTATCACGTGTTTTAATAAAAACATTGAAAAACACGCCTGAATCCCACAGTAGTCCAATATGTCACCTTGTCACCTAAAATTGTAATTATTTCTAACTGACAGTACCAACATCTCGGAAAATTGGTTGGTACGATGCGGCGGTCAACTTTACTATCGCGCGCGCTCACTGGTCAAATCAAATAGCGCTCGGTTCCCCGGCTTCTTGAGAAACACTTCCGTGCCTTTTCATAAAGTCACTGCCACAAACTGCAGGGACGCGAGAGGGATGACGGAACACATCAAACAATTTAGGAAACAATAAAGAAGCAGTAAAAAAGAACGCAATAGCCGTTAATTGGCAGTATGAGAGCAATTATTATTACTACGAATTTGTCCTACAGTCTTAGACTGTATGGGATGAATAATTCAATATAAAAGTGTGTAAATACATTGTTGTTTGCCGACATATCATAAAATAAAATTGTTCACTGTAGACATTAGAGTAATAGAATTTTCTAAAACTAGTTACCTACAGTGCACTAGGCACGAAAGTTGTAAAAATAACTTAAAAAGAGCTCACAGTTTATTTGTAATGGGGCCCTAACTGATATACAATCAGACCGCGCTTGCACATTTAAACCTGCAACAAGTGCACGCCACAGTGCAATACGTGCATTTGGAATTCCTGATTATCAACAAATGAATGCTGGTTAAAGTTTAGTGCCGAAGTCCCTTAGGTTCAGGAACTTTAGACTATCGATGACCTTATTGGAGAAATGCGAAAACTAAGCACGTACATAAAATATAAAATATTTTTATAGCTTAAAGTAAATAAAGCAAGCAGTGAGATGGAAACTGGAAACAAATGATTTTATGTATGTGCGCAATGCGTTCAAATCAAAAGTTGTATACAAAAAATGTAATATCGTAATAACTGAACGCCTGGAATATCTATTGAAACGGAAGCAGATATAAAACTTGCCCATTCCAATGCTCATAGCAATATTCATTTAAATGTATTTAAAATACAATTTAATGGAGCGCAAACACAATAATAAACGATAAGATAAATTGGATACGTAACTGGCATCGTTATTGATTTAAATATCCCTGTGATTATTATACTCTTATTCATAAAAGCTAATAAAAGCTTATAAATGCTGCGATTTAGTTATTAAACGTCTTTTTCTTTTTGTAAAACGTCTAGTCCATCGCTATGCGAGAGCAACATAAAACAAAATATTTAACACAAGATACAAACAGATTTAAAACAAATAGTATGTTAAATACAGGAAAAGGAAGTGAAATCTATAAGGATTGAGAAATATTTAGCTATCTCTCCGCCTACCCTACAAGAGACCTGGCGTGATGATATTACAATAATATTATTTATTTTCATTAGTTTTCTTTCCAAGTTCGTACTTTATTAAAAATAGATAGTACGTTTTCAAAATGTCATCAATTTATCGCTCTATAACAAAAAGGAGTAAGTATTAGACAAGCGTCCCTCTATAGTTTTTAGAACTCGTATCTGTACAGCGACACAGTAGATTACCGCACTCGAGGCATTGCCCGCTGCCCGCTCTATGGACCAAGTTTTTGCGCCTTGTAAGATCATTTTATTTGATAGAGTCGTTCAAGCGTGTTAGTTCAAGATGGAATGGGTTCTGCGTAATACGATTGTGCAATTACTATTCTCAAGTGCTGAAGACTAGTGATGCTGGGTGGGAAAAAGATTATCAAAGATTAGCGAACAATTTGGAAGATAATCGAAGAACGTTTCTTTCGGATAAGAATACAACCATGACGGTTGTGGTTTGGTTGAGGTATAGGTTAACTTATTCAACTATATATGAACAGCTTTTAAACAGTCCGACATTTTTCTAACTATAAAAATAATTGTCGTTCAAAATAGGGTCCAAAACATGCAAAATTCAGATTTGGTATTACACATTGGGTTTCTAACTCCAAGGATTTAACAAAATGTACGTTTACTTTATTTGATACCATTAAGTTCTCAAACGATGACTGCTATAAACTTAATATGAATCCTTCTCATCATTTTCATGGTAACCACATTACAAAGTGTATTAGCTGTCACTGAAAGCTAATTATGAAAATTAAGAAACCTCTGTCAAATAATACTTGCATAATCATATAATACGATATAGGACATGACAGATATACGCCCATGTTTAATTACCAACTCGGAGATGTCCTAAAAGATGACCAGATCAAATGTCTTTATTAAATTGGAAAACATGACAACTAATGAAAGAAGAAGAGAAAGACGTTTGCCAGTTCCTTGCTTTTGCGTATTAAAATGAAACGTGACTTTATTATAACATACAATTTATTTAGCCATTTAAAGCTTCACTTCGGAAGCCAATGTATCCCAAAAATAACTCGATATGTCCACCCTGAGCTTCCATGAATTATGGAGGAGGCGACAAATTATACGCACGGCTTCGGAATCAGCTCAATTTATGGTGTTTCTAAGCCATAATTGTGTATGGTGTTAGCTGCAACCCATCGAGACATTGATAACAGTGTTTGGGATATTGAGACGAATGGTGAACAACGAAATTAACTGTACCATATCACGCTGATGCCGACTTGAAATAAAGATGTACTTATTGAAGTGAAACTTCTTTAGGCGCATGAGGGTAAAATTTTTACAGATGAAACGTCACGCCGGTATGCAACG
>DWDT01002614.1:0-13459 GCA_018245595.1 Microceris scylla | reverse complement strand
CTCTGCACCTGCCATACATTTCCATTTGAAACGTGTACAGTTGACTATGTAAGTATGAACAAAATTCTATACAAAATAAACGTACTCAATTCTTCTCAACATCAAATCAATAGATTGTCTATACATTGACATTGGTCTGCGAACTATTACAATCCTAATTACTATGGAAATGTAGCATTATAACCAATTTAATATATACGAAAGGCTGCAGACAGCAGCTGGATGTGGCAAGCCGAAGACAAGGTTCGATCGACTTCATTAGAGCAGACCTGAATCCAGCAGTGAACTGACACGGACGCATAATGATGATGATTATATATTTGCATGGATATTTTTATACTTTCCTTATGATTTAAAATTACTAATAAAAATTAAATTCAAGAAGTCGCAGTAGAAGAATTTACTTTGATTCTAGAAATGTAAATAGATTTTATAGTACATTTTGTGCTAAATATTGATAATTAAAATCGCCATTCATTGGAAAATTTATATCCTTTAGGTAAATATTTATTTATAATCCATCCCAGACCGATCCAGTTCGCTCTTCCATTAACGTTCTTAAACTACTACATGAAAGATGCAAGCCTTTACCGTATACGGAAATAATCATTATAATCTACGTTATTTCATGCAAATAAATTACCGTGATAAGTAGCTACTAAAATATTACTTGCTCTAACGGTTAAAGAAAACATTGTAAGGAATCCTGCACACCTTAACGTGTTTCGTAATGTGCGTAAGGCGTGTGAAGTGTCAGTCTCCGTCGCGACCTCGCTGCAAACGCCGGGAGCTCATGAGGAAGGACCTCGTACATGTCCTCCAGGTCCGAAACTAGTCGGGCCGACCCAAAAAAATACACGTGAGTTAAGACGGTACATTCATAATCATTGCGATGGCGCTCATTGGGGGAGGCTTATGTCCAGCAGTGGACTGAAACAGGCCGGTGATGATGATGATGACGATGAAGATTCATAATCACGTGTCAAGTATACCTACTCGTACCAATCTATATTTAACAGCGCGGCTAAAGCATGGCTTAAACCTTCTCATTCAAGAAGAGCCGTATCCAACAGTAAAAGCTAACGACCAGAATCACGATAATTGTGTTTCAAATAGAAACAGCCACTATCTTAAATTTCCTGAATGTGCGCTTCAACACTTGTCACTTTTTAAACACCTTTCACTCTTCTTAATAAATGTCGAATAAAATGTTTAAATATGTTCAATCCTTTCCTTTTGAAGGTATGAAAAAAGTGTCTCAGAAACGATCAAAAAGGATAAGATTGAATGAAATATTTTTTATAAGCTTTGGCCCTATACTTCTTATCCGTGTCCAATAAAACATTGCGCTGAACTGACATTGACACATAATAAGGGATTATACATAATTATGTGCCCATTATCGGACCAAACAGCAGGGCAAATTTTATTCTTCTTATTTTAAGTACGTGCTAAGACTTTTTTCCGTCAGCTTTCTGCATTTCATCCATCAAAGCCCAAAAGTCAAGTGAATCCGATAAATGACAAATATAACAATTTATTAGTCTCATAATCAATGTCAAAGTGTTGATGATTCCAGTGTTGGGTATAAATCTCTTCCCAGAATGATAAAGGTTAAGGCCATGGTCAGCCACGCTGACCAAATGCGGGTTGGTAGACTACACACGCGTTAGAAAAAAATTTCCTCAGTCAGTATTTCATTATCAATTCTGCGTATTCATCTATTAGGCATAAAATTAAACCACTTTCAATGCAAGAAAAGAAATATATCCATTCGCTGATGCAAATGAAACGTACAGATCTTTATATTTACTTAAAGTTCAATAACGATGATTATCACGGCGCCATAAACATGTCGGTTTAAATATTCACTCTTTATACAAAAACGGAACCGATTTAGTGCGTTCACCGTTACTATTAATTACTTTTGCAGTTACATTTATCTCCGGTTTAGTTAACATCTTTACACTTTTACGATTCTCATCTGCATAACGTGTTATTACTTAGGCCCTTGTACCATCATGTGGACGTAACGAGAAGCGAAAAGCAAAAAGTAAATATGACTACTCAAATACTTGTACAAAATCTTTGTATGGACGGATTGGTTACATTCTTGACTGTCATAGAAAAGGTATTTAATGTGATAATAATTGATGGTCATAATGCTAAAGTAAGACAATCTCGAGTCGCGCATAGTTTATACAATTACAAATTAATACTCTGCCATTATTATTAATCACCACTCCCAACCTTATCTACAGGACCTTCGAAAGGTTTTATAAACTTTATAAATACGCACTCGTCAGTACATTTCAAACTTTAAAAGATCTATGATACACCTGGAATTGAGACAGCCTTAGCATCCTCAGTTGAAGTATTCACCTTGATGAGTTTGTCGTTTGCCATTTCTCGATAACTGTACTTAATTTGTCGTTTTATGTACAAAGTTTGATATTATCCAAACACGATTTAAGACTAAATTAAAACATTAATTAAGGCTCCGCATCATTAAAACATGGTCAAAGTACGTTGTGAGATCATCGTTGAGTTTATATTTATTTTATTGCAAATTAAATTCTTGATTCACGGCGGAAAGGAATTTTTAAACGGATGTTATGGTATTTGTGTCGTGACACACGAGAATGACTTTGATGAGTTATCTGTTGGCAAGGCATAAAATTGATTGTCAATTTAGGTTTCACATAACTCCATCTGTCTTATGTTCATCTGTTTCCTATTCTTAGTTTGAATTGGTTAATAAAATTTCAATTATTGATGTATCAATAAATGTCCATATGTTTCGTCCCATAATTAAAAATTATAATAACGGTATAATATACATATATCGAAAATGCTTCCGAATTTTTTACCATTATGAAAGAAATGACAATCCAGGATTAGTAAAAGCTAGCAAAAAAATGACTAGAATACAGTACAGAATGCCGTAAATATTACTCGTCATCATGGATAAATAAATAAAAGAAAAATATAAAGCAAGAAACTAAATATGATTGAAAAATTAATTCACATTTATTCCATGATACAGCTAACAGTTTTTATATTACTGATTTTGCAGAAGCTAGTATCGATCCATTCGTTGATGTAACTAACTTAAACATTAATTGATGTAGTTACAACTTATATTCATTATATACAGCTATTATGCTATTACATTATATATAACTATTCATTATATACAGCTATTATGTTCTGTCGATAGTATATATATTTATATTCTTAGGTTCATGTAGTATTGTGAAATACTAGCATTTTAATTTTGAACACTATCCAATTGACAAATGGATACAATTTCACATTAACACATGCAAATCTATTACCTACTCGAGACTTCTCAAACGAGATCTGAATCTAAATTACTTTTAAAAGCAATTAACAATGAAGGTATTTTCACTTTTAGAGTAGTCTATGAAAAAAGCAAAGAGATGCACGATGAGAATATACTTCATATATAAAAACGAAAACTCCTAACATTTGTGGAACAAAATTCTGATATTGAAGATTTGTTTAACACGCGAAACACTCAATAAGCTCTATATGAGGAGAGTAACAGCGGAGCGGGTAGTTTCGCTTGCAGACAACTGCAGCCGAGCTCGAATAAGACTGTAGGACCAGCTCTACCACCGACAAATACTTCGGTCAACAATAATATAATACAATTATACGATTGATTAATTAAACGGTAACAAGATTGCCGGAATGGTAGTAAAAGTATTAGCAAAAACTAAAAATAGCCGAAACGAAATTATTGTTATTCTGTTTCTCACTGTTTCTCTTCTACCACCGCTATCAAATTGAGTCCGTGAATTGTCATAGGTGGTCTTTTGTCGATGCATGTGTCAATAATAAAAGAGATAGGCAACAAAACTCAAAACGCTTTCGACAAAAGCGTAAATTGGTCATCACACATCAAAATAGATTCGATTACAGAATTCCGTGGTGACTCTCACTGCGAGGACGTGTCAATCTCTTTCGATATTCAATTGATACCAATAAGTTTTCAAATTAATTCCCAACGAGGCAGTGTAGGCAATTACTAGTACATTGGCCTCGTTCGTTATAACTCTTCAATGGTGAGATTAGGGTCAAGTATTCAATTGAAAGCTGATGCATTTTGTTGGGTGTCTATTTTGTATTTTGATGGTACAAGTGGGATTTGTTGGTTAATGAGGCCTCGTTTGATTTTGGGTTATGCCTCGGCTGTCAGGCCCATTATATACAGATGTAAGGTCAAGTGCTTGGTCGCGGTTCCGATTTCATACCGAGGCAAATATTTTAGTAATTCGCAGACATGTACGGTCGAAGTTCTCACATACTATAAATGTTATCTCCTTTTTGGAGATTTTCGGAGCAACAGCTCTTTAATGTTTTTAACTGGACATAAAAACATCTAAAATAAACGGCTTCGAGATGGATTTTCAGTTTTGTTGTCTTTTCTAAATTTCTGAAACGACTTAATATGCAGTTCTTTCAACGTTGTTTCTGCAAAATAAATTCTAATGTCCACGGATACATTTAAATGTATAACAGTAAGTGCACCACATACTGTTACAGTTCCAATGGTAATAAAAATCTTAAAGTCAATGTTGAACTTGAAATAAGATTACCATTTGCGACAATGCCCATTACTGATACAGGATTGGATACTACATACTAATGGATTTAAGCATACCAAATGTCCTTTATGTGAATACAAATCGTTGCAGCTAAACCTAAAAGGGAAATAAACAACAAATAGACAACGCAACGTGAATAATGACGTATTAGAAAGTAACTGACGACGTGTAAGAAAGGGAAACTTGCACTTCAGATAGTGACATGTAATTTAAATAAAAGGGATCGTACACATTTTGTATAGATACATCCAGATAAAAGTTAAGAAAGAAACTCCGGTAATTGAGTTCGAAACTCCCTCTCTATTCCACAGTGGTAGGTAAACGTAACTATTGTAATGTGCAATGGTACTACACTTCTCTGCCTGCCTCTTTGGGAAGATAAATGCGTGATGTAACGTGAATAACCATATAAATTGTGTAACCTTATGTGTCAATCTTCATACAGCCATTACAATAAGTTATTAGAAATCATCATAAGTTTTAAAGATTTCCCTAATAGGTTGAATTAGTACATAAATATTTTCATATTATTGCCTCCAATATCCTTTTATACTTTGTAAAACGACCGGAAGTTATCAGTGCAAAACTCGTTAAGTTTTCATGTAACAATAACAACACAGCTTTATTATGCACGAATGGGAATTTTAATCAATAAAGTACCGCTCCACTGACTGCACACAATTATAAAATTTATTCCCATTTTGGTAGAACGGGAAAATATTTTGATATAGTGTAGAGTATTGCTAATAGTCAATGAAATTATAATAAAACCAATAAATAGTTATGCATTCAACTCAAACATTAAATGTACTGATACTGATACTGTACGATATCACAGGAATAAACAAAAAAATCCAATATCGTTTAATTTTTTAACAACAACCTCTATAGAAGACTCAAATAATGCACAAATTGATAACCATTATCGTGTAACACAAATAAAAGCTTCTAAATATGATTCATTTCAAAGCAT
Organism: Microceris scylla; assembly: GCA_018245595.1. Classification (NCBI taxonomy): domain Eukaryota; kingdom Metazoa; phylum Arthropoda; class Insecta; order Lepidoptera; family Hesperiidae; genus Microceris; species Microceris scylla. The sequence goes on along the minus strand of DWDT01002614.1, from coordinate 7,852 downwards.
CATTATTTATAAAATCGAACACGAAATTCAAACAATTCAACTTGTTCCTTTAGACGCACTATCATAAAACGTAAATGTGAGAATCGAACGAAATAGAGATAGACAATGGATCAATTGAATGATGCTGACGCTACACGCCGTTATCGCAGCGGGTGTCAAAACCCCCAAGAAATTCAAATTGGGCACACAATGGATTTTATTCGATCTGTACTAAATCTTCACAGACTCTAGATATTCCTTGTCGTGTCGAACGAACAAAACAAGAGAATTTTTAGATACAATCGGCACATTACAAGTCCTGTTACAACGTTTAAAAATTTTGGTAACGGTAACAAAAGGAAGTTAAATGTGAAATACAGATAATACAGTCATAGACAACATTATGCGCCGCAATAGTATTTAATTTATTTCTAAAAGATCATATAGCAAATTGTTCACTACTCGAAAACAAGATGCTCTTATAAAATGACAAATTAACTGAAGTGTTATTGCATTTGATCCTAATCGTTTATTACTTCGCGAAACAAAAACTGGAATCGTATTCGGTTTCTAATTAATTCGACATAATCACCTAATTTCCATATAACACTCATAATATGATAATATCGATAGATAGACATTAATAAGACATTAGTATTACAAGGAATAACATCTGAATGGGTTTGATAGAGATTAAACTCTATCTTTAATTTTTATTACCGAACATTTATGCTAAAAACCGAAGCTTATCAAGAAAATTTGTCATTGGGGTAAAAATAATGGCAATTTGACTCTTAGATGCTTTAAAGCTATAAAAATTAGTCTTCTGGGCGTTTTTATAAATAACAAAGTTATTTAATTATAAATAATAGCTGAATACACGTCAGCAAGATGCTGCAACAAGTTTCTAAAAGAGCATTGTTCTGACGGGCTAATGCACTTCTACAAACTTTAAATTTAATATAATGAACAAGTTTCAGAAGCTCGCTGGATAGCTCCGGGCAATGAGTATTACAAAGTTTGTACTGTTCAAGGTAAACACGGTTCAGGAGAAGTTACCTATGCAAAAGCAAATATTAAACCCACAGAGAAAACTAAAGTTCGACTACCTAGTGTCTTTAATACGAATAAACGAGCAAATATCATTGAAGTTCATAGTTTACATAATTATATTATAACAGGCATTAACTATTAAAAAGAAATCATTGATAACATCATAGCCAATCTCAACGACGACGCGGCACTTTTGGGGTCAAAACATATCGCCTTTGTATAGATTTAAAAATAACTGTTTCATTTACAAATTGAGCTTTTAAAACAAAAGATTTTCTATGATACGAAGAGCCACGTTTACTTACGGTTATGTGGTTTGTTATGATTTTCACATAGTTTGGCGAAGTTAGACTTTTTCAAATATATTCAAAAAAATGTAACATTCGCTATGTAAATAATTGCATTTAATCTATAAAATGAAATAACTATTAATGTTAAGAATTTTTGAAGAATTTAGATGAATGCAATGACCAAAACCTTGACCTAAGCATAATTTTAATTGATTTCGAATTTTAGCAGCCGCGAATTGCCGTAGATGTCGGCGTCGAACCTAAAACGCATGCAAATTCCCATATTAAATACGCATAATGTGCAACCGGCCGTTGACCGTATCTTAACGAACCCCGGATCATACCAATTTTGGTAACTTGTCTCATTTTTAATTCAACGTGGGAGTGGAGTGCACGATATTAACTGCCGTTCAAGATATGTATGTTTAGATTAATGGAAATTACTTTACGCCCGGAGCTTATAAAAATAAATGTCTCGAATGATTAAGTCATCGTGGCAGCCCGAAGAAACCGTCTGGTGTATCGTCTCCTTAATGAGGCACACTCACAGGCGTATGTGGATCTTACTTGCGTAAAGGAGCATGAGGGCTTATAATTTTCTTTGTTATAAAAAGACTAGGTGACGTACATTGGGCCGATGAATAATGGTAATTTGATTATAATTGTACCAAGAAAATACATGTTTGTGAGTTTGAAGTTTATATCGACAATTGGGTATTTTATGTAAAACTAACAAAACCTGATATATAAATGAAGATTAAATAATATTAAAAATATATATTATAACAAGACTGAAGGCCCTACAGTAGGAGTTCATATGTTATTTGTTATGGATGGACACAAAGGCACAAATAACGCTATTCAGAAGCGATAACTGATTTAATGACTGACGAAGTTATATCATATTTCCACAGACGATCAAAAACAGGAAAAACTGCGTAACAGACTAGTCCTTCGACAAAATTTTAATAAAAGACGGGAACAATTTGTCAGTACATAATATTATAATTATAATATTTCTGAGTACATATAATTATAATTAGGCTCTCCACCTGTTCCATTATGAGATGTAAGCGTACCTGGTGAAACATGGGCGTGTACTACACTCCGAGGCCTATATTTTTTGGGATTATAGCCCCGATGTTACATTATATTAGTATAATCAATTGTGCAATTAAAACTTTACTAATTTATTTGAATCCGTGACTTTTCAATTCCCATCGCGGCGTAAAAGTGCAGAATTAAGTTTTGTTAGAACCTATGCAATCCTTATCTTTTATTTATTGTGGCTCGTGCTAATTGGCTGTGAGATCAGAACAAACTGATTTTGGCTAAGGCGTGCCTTAACTTGTTTTATCATTTCTGGTTTTCACACTGCAATTTCACACTCGAATTATTTAAAGTATCCTTTCCAAGTAAGGACTGCGGACACGTATAATTGGCAGCGGCATAATTCTGCCACAGACGTTGACTGTTTGTGATCATCATTTGTGAATCTTTGCCAAGAATTTTGTATAATTTATCCATAATATCTTATGAAACCACTCCACACAAAGGCTACTCTTAAAAATATCAACAATTAGGTATAATATACGGCTTACTTCATAATTACTATACTATTTCATTCCTATGAACTATAGTAAGTATCATATAAGTATTAACAATTATAAATAAGTATTAACAATTATAAATAAGTATTAACAATTAAGTATTAACAATTATAATTAAGTATTAACAATAAGTATTAACAATTATACAATTGTGAGTCTATAGCATACACCCGAAACCCGAAAAGATGTACCAATTCCTTTATATTTAACTATACTTAGTATGTAAAATATAACTGCCTCTTTGGTTGCGTAGTTGCAAGCCCGACTATTGAGTGAGAACTTCTGGGTTTGAACCGTGTGTCGGCTACTATCGGTTTTTTTCTTGAAATTAATATTAGTAGCTCGGAGCCAGAATTTACGCCGACAGAAGTATATATGCTCAACACCTATTTCATGATGAGAAGTAAATTTAATTGGTGAAACGTGCGAATGTGCTACACTCCTCTGGCTACCCCTTCAAGTAGATATAGGGATTAGAGTATCTTGTATTCAAAATACGTACACTGGTATGACTCATGCCCACCGTGACGTTGATATGGATAGCTTTCGATTAAAAAACGTTTGAAATTCCGTTATTTCATAATTGTTTTATACTTACCTAGTTTTAATTCAAAATGTCTCCTGGCATTACCAATACCCCATTTTCCAAGTAATCGTTAAAAGATAAAAGTTTTCTAACAAATTCAATAGTATCCGACCCGGGATTCGAAACCAGGTCCTATCGATCAGCAGTTGCGATTCACAAGCACTCGAACAACGAGGCAGTTGTTAACTTATTTCCTTATAACAACCTTAACTCCAGTAAACTTATAAATTTATGTATTTACTGGAAATATATTTATTTGTGTAGCTTACGTTGTTTTATTTTCTTTGTTCCTCCCATAGTTAGAGTGCCGCATCTAAGTACAATGATTACTAGCGGCTGGCTGGTCGGCTAAACGTTCGTGGCTGACCACTACCGATCGTTTACCGTAAGCTCAGCTCGTTGGCGACATTGCAATTTCTTTGAATGTAAAACAACCGCCTAACGAGACTTCGGCGGTCAGGGTTGCCAAAAATGAGAAAAAAATTCAATTTAAAAAAGTAACATGAATAAAAATTTTGGTGATTAAGTGAAATTTTAAACCGTTTTAGATTTAATAATGGTCAGTTACATATATGAAAATTGTTTTTAAATAACCTGAAATATTTTATTGAAAATCACCGAAATTCTATCGTTTTAACTGAAACCTATAAATATAATTTTCACATAGATTTGACTCCATTACACAAAGATTATTTGACAAGCACAGTATACCAGTAGATTTTACATATAAGGTTATATGGGTACTACGCAGATATGATAGTCTTGTGGTTTAGATCTCTTCCCATACAGAAGTGGTTCGAATCTGCAGCGCGAATTTTTCGATTTAGGAAATTGCATTTTTAGTATTAAAGATTATTTAATTATAACGTTTGTGTGACACATCGAGAAAACCTAATCACCTTGCACTTCTTGATGTTTCTTTAAGCATATGAAGGCAGCCAAATTGCACTTGGCCGGTGCAGTAGGCTGTGGCCTTAGAACTTAATGTCATAGAAGACTCATGTCGGTGAGATTATGAAAGTGAAGATTTTGACAAACATTTTTGAAAAGTATACGTGATCCAAATTTTGAACACAAAATAATTATAAGACAAAGGCTGGCGAGTGGCAACCCTATATCAAAACCAGTTCGTGCATTAAGTAAATAGTATGAAGGTATAAATAGCCTGGGGCTATTTTTGAACTGATCGACTTTTATATTTAGGATCGTACTGTGATAAGCCTAGACATATTCCAAACTCTTTCTATTCGCGTTATCGTTAGCTATTTAAAAGACACGTCATTAGGAGAAAATTTCGAAGTACCCACATTTTAATTTCCTGGAGCTTAAAGTTTTGATCTGGCGAAAATCCCGTGGGATAATTAGCATATATTACGATGATAAATAATACAGTAAAATCCAAATACAAAATATGAAAAATAATAAAATTAGAAATAAATTATTTTATTAAAAAAAAAATCCGTTAGATGTATTTTTGAGCCAAATCTTTCATTTTGAAAATAAATTGCTTATTTTTAGTACAACTGTAAATAATATAATCCTTAATTTATTATTATTATCAACTTCACATGAACTGACGTATTTAAATATGTAATTATACTCCCGTTACGTTCATTCAAGTTAATTACAGAGTCGTATATCAATGAAGCTTATAACATTATCGTTTAGGACCCCGTTACTTAATAATAACTTTAAACTTAAAAACAATTCGAAAGCTCCGCTAACTTTTGCTACACGCTTAAACTTTCGGCAAGCTCAAGAACACGTATTGAAAAATTTTTAACAAACAAAAAAAATCTATCAGAGTTGATAGAGAGAAAAAAAAATAATGGGACTTACATCAAAATCCGGGAACACTCGCGTTCACACTCACTGTAATCGAATAACACAGCACGTGCGTTCCCTCCGGCGTCCCGGCGCAAACTGACTAAGCGAATGTCCCTCCTAAGCTATTATACCTCGTATACTAGTTTCCATCGTCTTTCACTGCCAGTAGTCGCCGGCCAGCGCTTTCTGGGTTAATGAGAAGTCCGATACATTGGTGCTCTCCGTTTTCTAAGCGTTTTCGAATGACGCGCTAACTCGAGCTGAGAGTCCGCTGCGTTGTTATGCGACCCTGGTACTCTAATGCAATAAATTTATTTTATTATCCTATGCAATTTATTTATTTTTCTTAAACCGTTACACCCTTTTTAGGTTATTTCAAATTATAATATATCGAAACAAATTTCACATCTGAAATTTAAACAAATATAATTTGAAATAGCATATAAGTGCATAATTATAAACTATTAATATACAGTGATCGTTCGTTAATTACTCTTTGAATAGGACCGAATAGGTTAATGAATCCTATTAGCACTGAGTTTGTAAATAGACATAATTATCCAGGTAGCCAATATTATTACAGACTGTTATTAAATTTTATGACAATACTAAAAATAATGTTTTATACACATGTATTAAAGAAAGCCAAATTACTGCTGCAGATATGAGGATGCTCATCTGAGATATTTATCTTTATATTATTATTCATATAAAACGTATGGATTACATTATTGGTTTAAGTACAAAGATTAGTCATACTCTGCTTATTTACAAGTGTCATTCTTTACCCGTTGCTCCTAATTTTTTTTCGCCCTAACGTATTTGAAACTCCATAGACAAAATGTTCTCGTCAGGAGAAAAACATTTTTCAATTCAAAAATAACTATTTGAGACACGTTTACCATTTGGGAATTCAGACGTTTGCCATTTGGAACAAAACATCCTAGCATCGGCAGAGCCAATCTGAAACCTACTTATGATGATATAATTATGAAAATCATAACGTATACCCATAACATATTATAACCATAGATTATAGGCAGCTAACGAGAACATTCAAAGAATAATTCTTCGAGACCAATTTATAATTGAATTCATTGGAACCACATTAGAACTTTCTCGCGTTTGACAACTAACTTTGGTATCTGTGGCATCTATTGTGTTGACAATTGTCACATTCCAAAACAGGTGTAGGAAAGGTTAATTGTGAAAAAAAAAGTTCGCATGCAACGAACGTTCTTTTTTTGAATTGATTTAAAAACGTTCCAATTTCAAAAATGAGCGTTCCTGTTACCGCCCGGATATCCATGACCGGTGGACTACATCGTCTGAGCTCTGAAAATTCCTAAGACACTATCTCTATTTAAATTACAGCCTAGTCTAGTTAGCTTATTTTTAAATGTGCGAAGCGAGGATCGCTGGAGGAAAAAGCAGCTAACTTTCATTTAGAAGGGTACTTACTATACTTCCATATACATGTGCCACAGTTGTCGCCCGGGGCACTTGTTATTTCAATTCAGACACGACTAATACAAAATGCGTTTATTTAAATTCTATAAATACTTGTTTCGATAATCATGACCGATATTCACCAGCTATTCCATGGTGGAACGTAACGTGAAATGTGGGAGTGCTCTAAAGTCCTCTGCCTATCCCTTTGAGATGTGATGATGCATACCGATAATTTTAGGTTACAATTTTTATGAACTTAACGTAGTCTTCATCATCATCAGCCCTTTTCCGGCCGTTTCGAAATTAATGTTAACCAAATCTTGTATTAAATCCTAAATTCAAAAAACGCATTCATGATCTGTACGAACGAAAAAATTGGCAAAGTTCCAAATTTAAAAACCTATATTTGGTCCCTGTTTCCGTTTTATCTTCTTTTTTTTATTTCCTTTTATTTCTGAATATGTTGCTTAGGGACAGTTATACGTACTATAGGCTATAGGCTCTCTTTTAGTAATTTAAGAGCTAAAAGATTTGTTGTTTTACCATCCTTTGTACCACAAAACGATTATTGTACTACGAAGAATGCAATAAATGCAGTAAACTAAAGACAATCGTTTTAGTTTCTAACAACAGCACCAAGTTAGTGACCGATCTCGAATAGGACAGATTAACTATTACTGCCAGCACTCAAACTAATATAAGTATTAAATTAACGGGACTAATTTACAGTACTACTCATCTTTATTAAAGCTTATCGCCATTATTAATAACTATTAGCTTAAACAATGACTAATTTGACTCAATAACCCATACTGTCCTATTTCACGGTTCTATTCCAGATTGAATTATAAGACTAGGTTCGATCGTTACATTGTTTACACAAAAAAACTCTTTGGAGAATAAAGTTCACAGTGTTGTTTAAAGAGCCGAAAAGTGTGTGTAGCATACTTACGTACGTAACTTCACGCCTTTAATCCCCGAAGAGGTAGGCGGAGAAATGCAGAACATTCCCACGTTCCACCGGTTACGTTTATGTCCCACTATGGAATAGGTGG
>DWDT01002613.1:0-13459 GCA_018245595.1 Microceris scylla | reverse complement strand
GTAATTACTGTTCTTGTCATAATTATCTATCGTTATTCTATTACTGATCGTTCAAACATTATTTAATTATTATTTATGAATGTTGCTCAAAAACTGTTGCGTCAAATAATAATAATACAGAAATCAAACGCGATAAACTCGAAATATGCACAATAAATAACCGAAGCCGACCTAACAACTGGCCCTTAAATTAAAGAGGGTTGACACTTTGCTAAGTTTGCTAAGTTTCAAAGGATAAATTATGACATGGTCGCGAGTGGTGCTCATTAATAATGTTGTGTTCCAGTTCGTACGGCGAAAAGTTGTCGCGCGACGCAGGGGATTTGATTAACAGTCCTCTAATACCTTCTAACGTTTCGTAGATAGTGTTCAGACTGTAGATATTATAGTGTGGGATTAATAATTCCCGTGTAACGCTCGTAAACATGACGACGCTGCATATCGCCGCCGATCTGCGAAGTTGAGCACCGTCTGGCGCGACCGTCTCTTGAATAAGACGTGATAATTTGACTATTTCTCCTGACAGATGTATGTTTCTGAGGGCACGATTTAATTATTATAGTAATTTATTATTTGATGGTTGTCGCGAGAACTTAACGGGGACAGTGTCACTTATAATTGTCTGGATGGTTTATCCCCAGTCTTTTTTTTCAATCGATCGCTTCCAGATCAGCGTCATGGAGTCATGCTGCAAGCCTTACCCACTCTTCGAGATTTATTTTTGTACAACAGTTACTTTACCTTATCGATCCAAATACATCAAGATAATGTGATGAAAACAACATCAAAAAAATCATTGAAATGTATTTTTATCTTATTTCTCATATTTTTTGCAAACGTTTTATTTAAATTAAATTAATAATATTAAATTTTGTCTCCTCTCCGCATTTTATGTAAGCCCATACCGAAAACTCGATATAACACCTATACACGACATCTAAAAATCTATACGCACCAAAAACAAACTCGAAGACACTAATGAAGCGTAAGAAGTTTCATCCATTTAAAAACTCTGTTACTCAATGATGCTACTTAATGAAAAAACCCTATCTTATCTCTACGTATTTGGATCCAACTTTACGTAATATTCATAAAAACCGGAACTCTCCTATCGGATCAACAAAATTTCGTTAGGCAAGTTTCGACCGGAAAGCGCGATAAAAAAATTTTTTTTCGCCGTGAAATTTATATTTACATATTACGAAACCAATACTTCTAATAGGTAATATGATGAAAGGTGGAGATTTTAAACTTCGCCGCGGAGATTGAAAAAGAAACCTCACCGCATATGCTTTTAGACACTGGCTTATTGCCAGACCGCAGTTTTTGTGTAATAAGCCATTTTAGCTTTTAGCATTTCAGCTTTTATTTTCAAACACAAAGCTGAATAATACGCTTGCACAAATGTTTTAACATTATATATACAGGTAGGTACTATATTTTGAAAAATGAAAAACTGAATGATATAAAAGAATAAAACAAAAAGGTATTACATAATGTACGTACATATGCCACATAAACATTATGCATATTATATTATGATCGACATAAATCAGTACTAGGCCGATACTAATGTAATACAGCACGGAGAACATTGGCTTCAAAATAATAGAAAATTAGTGTTTCTCCGATTAGCTAGAACTGTGAATAGCTAATTTGTCAGGCGTAAAAAACTAACTGAATTATTAGGACATGGTTTACCATACATCAATACCCAGTATACCTAACAAAATTCGTATAATTATATAACATGATAAAATTCTGCAGCTGTGCCCGCACCATGGAAAACTATTGGAAAAATTCAATTAAGTTTCTAAATTTTATTCTTAGACCCTTGGCCTTTACCTAAAACAAATTTTTACGATATCTTCCATTAATATAAAGTTACGCAAGTTTTAAGAAACAACGCTAAGCTGCGAAGACGATGTCGCGGGTATCGGCTAATAAAAGATATAACTGTCGTACAATAATGTCTCTAGAACTGACAAACTAACGACTTTGTGGGAAAAGATATAAAACCTGATGCCGTTTTATCACTATACCTTGTGAAGTTCGCTGAATAAACTTTATCATCAAGAAATAGATCTAGATTAGACAAATAACCTAAAGTCGCAAATCCGTTGAGTACAGTACAGTAGTATAGTAATTTAAATTTTGTGTATCGTATCGTATAGTAGTGTAGTTACCGTTATTAATGTTATATCATCACTTCATCTCCCTTACCGGTTAGGCAGAGCAGAATGAGAGAGAGAGAGAGATCGGAATGCAAAGTATCTCTATCCTTGCATAGGTTCTGTCCAGTTTTATATATTTTATTGTATTACTCATAAATGATATTCAATAAATTGTTTAATATTGTATTTTGTAAATACTTAAGTACACTTCACTTGTCGTACGGTGAGATACATAAGGCGAAAATATTATTTAAAATGTGTATCAAAAACAAGTTCGGCTCTTTGTGGGGACCACTTATCATAAAACGATCGACGAAAATTGCTATACACAACATTTAAGCCACTTCTTAAAAACATTCCCGATATAAATTGCTCTTCAGTTGATATTTCATTACATATACCTACTCGTAAAACAAAAACAAGCAAGTCTCATTTTCTCGGGCCTAATGTAAATACAGTATGGTTTAACCGTCTTTGGGTAAATTCGACAACAATAAATAGATTTCTTTTCAAGTACAAACAACTACAAACAGTCGTTCTCACGAGTCTGTAGCTTTCCTTCGTTTAAAGCTCTCGAACTTTCTCTACGCATGTAATTTGGGTTATTCTTTATACATTATAAGTTTGGAACGTCGTTTTCTTGTAAATACATATGTATATAATTGGGAATTACTGACGTAGTGTTAGTATGTTTGGATTTCATATGTGTTTTTATTATGCTGATTTCTCTTTGGTTTTTATAGGATAATTAATATTTTTTTTACCTATTCCATTGTAGGACGTAAACTGTACTACACTCCTCTGCCTACCGCTTCGCGGTTTACAGGCGTGATGTTATGTTACGTTCACTGGCACTTAGTGTTTTAAATCGCATAGGCGAATGGCAACTCTCAGCCAATATCGTAAAAAACGAGACAACAAACCTCATACATTGTCATCATAACTCAAGAGAAACTAATATCTGGAATGTGAGTAAAACTGAATGTTTTTTATCCATAGAATAGATATCGTATAGAAGTTCTTCACCGAATACATAGAATTGAAAGTGCCAATATCAAATTTACTTGGGTATTTCGTAACGAGCTTTCCTTCTTGTTTTCTAACAGTTGCGTTTCACATGTATGCAAGTTCAGAATCCTACACTTAAGTTTTAACTATTTAACCGAAAACCAATACACCATCCCGTAATGATAATAACATCTTTATGTATTGACCGAGCCACGAGGTAAGAAAGGCACAAAAGCAACATATTATAAAAAAAATTAGTTATCTTGCTTTTAGTCGATTTCGGTTCGGTGCCATTTCTATACGATATGAACTCTACGTTTTTAGTACTCCTTCAGTCCGGACCGCAGTTACCTTTTTATTTTATCGCCCGTCGTCGACGATAAATCCCCATCCCCTATCATTTCGACCACGCGCGGCTCGTACCGTTTTAATGTATGCTTGCTTCGGTCCATTGTAATAAAGCCTACGTTGATGTAATCATAACAGTGTAATGTATTTTTATGTAAATGACCTTTGTTTGTATCGCAATTGTTATAATGGGTCTAGATATTTTTAAAAGGTTTTAAGGTGTACAACGTTTTTACCCCATGTTCTTATTGCAACTTAATAAGAAAAATAAATGGAATAAAATGTTAGGCACAAAATGTGTTAATCACTTCGTTATCAGTTGGATATCGCCCTGTATCATCATGAATATCATTATCGAATACGGGAGTCTTGTCAGAACGAGAATGGTAAAGCCAAAGTACCTATGCCACGCAGACTAAGTAAAGATTGTCAAACTTCATATATTTATAGAACAAAGACAGTATAGAACATTTAATATAATATTTGAAAATTTAAAGAAAATATTTGAAATATAGTATTTACTTAAAAAATTTTTAGAATGACAAAAAAAAATTGTCACAATAAATTCTTAAAAGCACATAACTTTCTAAGCACGGAACATAAGGATTTCCTCCGACTATCATTTAAACGACTATTTTGCCACTTTTATTTAATCAAAGTGATTATATACATTTATACAGGTACTACTCTTGACGTGACTTTTAAACATACCACCAATTTCATCGTAATACGTCCTAGGTCTTAACTCTTCCGACTCTACCATTCACAACTAATAGCTATATTTGTTGAACTGATTCAAGTACGTTCGAGTACTTTCGGGTTGCTTCAAGAATATAGAAAGTATCTGCGTATTTGGAAAATTCGAACATTCTCGACCCTTCTAAGCTTTTCCGATTTTATCACGAGATAAGTAGAGAGCGGATTTTAACCCTACCCTTTTACCGTTCTTAATGCGACATTATTTATGACACTTCTCATGTTTTATATATTTAGTTTCCGCATTGAAACACTGAAACAGACATTTTTTTACATAAAACATAGGCTAATAAACTAATACTTTTCTACGCGCTACCACTGTATATAACAGTGCCTTTAAATAACAGACTCTTGTAGACTTGACTTGACTGCGCAAGTTGAAAAACGTCTCTATGCAACGTGAACATAGCAGCGATCGGAAATTTAATTATCTTGAAAGTATATAATCTGTTTTTTAACTGTGCATTCGCAGCTGGCAATCATTGGGAGGGCAACACTGACTGGACTTTCCAACCTTTCAACCACAGCCACTCACTATGGTCGACAACCTTCTATAGCATTCGTACATTTATTGAATGTATATTTTGTTACAATATGTTATAATTTTTCAGCTTTCATAGGACTAGTAATGCAACCAAACTATCACGTATCTTTATTATATTTATTCATTTATTTTTATTTATTTCTTAACAATAATGTTGCCAGTTTTACTTCATCCAATTATCGTAATACGTATGCAAAAACATGGTGTAGACCAGATGTTACACACATCAGAAGACGCCATGTACCGGAATTCAATACAACAGATAAAATGTGATGGGGGTGATGATGATGGATACGTATGTCACTTTTTAATTACATTCTATTAAATAAAACAAAAAAATATATAACGCTTAGTTTCAAAATAAAAAAATTGTTTTGATGATAATTCCAAAGCTACCGGCATATTTCCAACAACGAAAAGGGTACATTTATAAAAATGCAGTTGAATATTTAAAACTGAACACCAGATCTAAAGAGCGGAGATATAGGGCGCCTAGCTTTTTAACATGGGTAAAACAAATATATTTTGCAATGTAAAGAAATTCTGAGCCTCTCTGCAATATACAACAGAACTGACCCTTCGGGTAAATTCGGGTATATTCGAATTTCTTCGTTTCGAACCACCACAATTCAAATTTGCGATAATGTTCGGAGCATTCACGTTTAAACTACATATTTTTTCTATTTTCGTCATCTTAATTACAGCTTCCTTTTATATCCAACAAAAATGTTTCAACATTATTGCTGTAGAAATTTTGAACTCACAATGCATGTTGCCAGACAGACAGTTAGCTGATGTAATAAGTAACTTAGGCTACTTAATTTTAGAAAAAAATTTGACTTCCATGAAAACAAAGTCGCGGGCACAGCTAGTTATAAATAAATATTTATCGGTAGGATCGTTTTAAATAATGTAGATTGTAGAGCATGTAAATTATTTTATTTAGATGCAATATTATTTCTGAATACCATCAACCTATATTTTTTTATGCCAAATTAAGTTTAGGCCTAAAGGGGTGTCGGTTCTAAGTATTCTTCTTTCGTCTAAGTTAAGGAATCAGATTTCTCAAAGTTCGAGAACATTCGAAACTGCTCAATTATATTTGACCTTCAATAAATTGGCATACCCAACATCGGTCAGTATTATATTGTGGGTATTGCGCACACATCAATGATGATAATTCGAAATCTTCCCCCTCGTCATCTCCTCTCGTATAGGCAAGTTCCTCCGAGTGCTTAAAAAGTTCCTCCAAGGCAAACAACACATCGCTCACTTATCTGACGTCGCAAATAACCATAAGCGATAGTGACGAGTCGCCATTAAAGTTGTCTGCCTACTAGCATTGACAGTTTATATATAAAAAGGCGCCGACCTTGACGTGCAGTGCGTCGAGCAAATCTGCCGTCGACACATAAGGCCTAGATGTAGACACAAATGGGGCACCGACCTTGACGTGCGGCGCGTTGAGCAGGCGGCGCAGGTCGTGCAGCAGCGCGGCCACCGGCGCCGCCAGCGCGCCGCCCGGCGCCGCGCCCGCCGCGCGCGCCCGCGCCCGCCCCTCCGCCGCCGGCGCGCGCGCGCTCGACACCACCACCGTGCACGCGATGCGGTCGTACACCTGCCGCCCCACCCAACTCTTTCGTTCATTCCTTCGTTCATTAGTTCATTTACTGAACGATAACCGATTATATCTTTAATAGTTTAATTGTACTGTTACAACGACTGTCACTATAGAGACGTTACAACTATACATCGTGACATTGCAGTACTAGTGCCGCTAATGTCACAAAGAATTTCAAATCGTAATGTATTGTTGCAAGTTTGTGTGATACTTTAAAATTATTTTACAATATAATTTGCTTTATATTATAATATACATCTTGCTTTTTCAATATACAAGGCAATAAATCCTCCAGATTTTAACTAGAATTTTACATTAATTACACATATTACAGTTTAAAAATAGTAAATTACACAAACACATAAAATAGAAAACAGAAATTACACCCCATAACTTCATGGATATCATAACACAATTACAGCTACATCTATCTTCAGATTAAATTTATTATTAATTTAAATTACCTCCAACAAGGCTCTCAACTGCAAGTCGTCAAGGACACTGTGGAATAAATCCGGATCTATAAACATGGGCCCGTCCTGCAGTACTGCCACGTCGTCTAGCGATTCTACTATGAGGTTTACAGCTGAAACAAAAAAAATACCACACTTATTGCTACATACATTGTCATCTTGTTTTTTCCATAGAACTAGCAAAGGAACAAATATTGTCAACATGAGCAATCTGTAAAAGGTATTGGTAATATTCTTATAAATGTACGTCATCATTTCATCAGAAAAGTGTTGATATCTCTGAAGGACTACACTGCAACGCTCCATTGTAAATCTACACATAGCATATACTGCTGATTTGTAGCAGAAAAGCAGCAGCGTCCTTTCAAGAGGCCAAACTTTTCAGAACGTTGGTATAGGTAGAAAGGTTGCTATAGAAGCACTCTGCTTACCGGCAGCATTGGCCTCCTCGAGCATGACCTGCTTGCGAGCTGGCTGCTCCTCGTCCTCCTCATCATCGGCTGAAGCAGCAGCGAGAGTGGCTGCCCGCAGCCGCCGCCGGCTGTTGAACTTTTTCAACTCGTCCACGGTGCCGGCCAGGTGGATACGGTTCTGCTTGTCGCGGTCCTGGTAACGTAATAAATACGTAAATAGATAGATAGATAAATACATAGAGACAACTCTTAATTGTTTACACCAGATGAGATATTTTACAATCTAGACAGACAAATGTAAATAATTGACGACTTTATCACTCAAAAGCAATTCAATCAATCAAATAATGTTATTATTAAACTGGAAATACTTAGCTAAAGTGATTTTTTTTTCATCTCAACTGTTTGTGTTGGTTTAAATGACCATATATGTGTAATATCGTATTTCAATTATCATACTATGTATATGTAATATTGTAAAATTATAAAATGTACTGTATATCTATGGTGATCTTGAGATAAATGAATATTGCGCTACTTAACTGTCATTTATTCTCTTTGCATGCCCTAAGTAAAAAGTATATATTCTTTCACACACATTTTACTTTGTTCAAGATGTTAATGATCGTATACACTTTCCGAAAAACTCACCCTTATCCACCTATGGTTGAGTACATCTTGAATGTTAATCCTCTGCGTATGGTCCACTGTTAGCATCCGTTGAACGAGATCTTTGGCTGCGTCGCTGATAAAGTCCCAGTGCGAGGAATCAAACTAAAAATCGAAAAATATTTCTTAATATTTCAAATGATAATCAATTCATACATTTCCATAAAATGTCGTACTTGAAAATTAAGTTGAAAATGTCGTACTTGAAAACTGTCAAATGATCTGTAAATATTTTCTCTGAATGGGAGGCGATGAACCCATAACTTCATCATCATTATCATTATCATCATCATCATCATCATCAGCATCAGCACCATTATCATCATCAGCCTACTTCCGTCCACTGCTGAATATAGGCTTCTCGAATAGCACGCCACAGAGCTCTATCTTCAGCTCTTCGCATCCAACCACTGTCATAATCCATAACTCATAGCTAAGCAAACTAGGTCACTAAGCACGGCATCAAGAATAAAAGGCATTGTAAGATCTCATTCCCATCTCAGCGTAAAACCCGATACTCACCCTCAATCTGCCGCGGCATATGGCCTCGAACAATCTCTCCCTGGTGCCCGTGAAGGGCAAGTAGCCGACCAGCAGCACGTGCAGCAGGATGCCGGCCGCCCACACGTCCACCGGCTTGCCGTACAGCTGGCTCGACACCACCTCGGGCGCCATGTAGTGCGGGGTGCCGATACGACCTGCCGGACACCACTCTTACATACCACCGTACTAACCCAACTTCCCTAAAACTCATCGTTCAATAGCTTTTATTTTAGAGGTTATCTTTTAATTAATGTTAGGTTTAGGAAATTTAATAAGAACTATGGGTAGTTTTTGAGAGCGTTAGTTCGAATGCAACGGGACATGTACCTACCGGTGATTTTGGTGTAAAGATTTGTGATAAAGCAACCTAATAGCGATCGATAATTTAAAGTATTTTTATATGACATAAATTTAAACTACTTAATCGTTTTAAAACGCTTGCCTGTTATATATTTTATTAGCATTGATCGAAATACACGCTAACAAAATGTAAAGAAGGAACGGGGGGAGCGCTACTGGTTCATACATTGGATACACGTCTGCGCAGACTTTTCTTTATTCTGCATATTGTGCTATCAAAAAGTATTAATAGAACAGCAAAATCGCAATAATTTAACAATACCAATGTGTATTTTAATACTTCTTAGGGCCTCAGAAGGATGTGATGACCGGAATACATAATGTGTATTGTGCTAATCTTTCTATGACAAGAGCTTTATTAAACATTCTGTTATTATAGCAGTCTTCATATCTAGGATTTTTGATAAGGAACAAAATATAACTACGATACATTGTTCTCGCCCTGGAGTAAAATGAAAGAAGAAAAAATGAAGGCATAGTTTTTGGTATCCATTGTAGACCAGCACTAACTATTATGGACTAGCACGAGGAAGCCACTGCAACTGTGCCAGTTGTGTTTTCACTCTAACACAAAACACATTAAAGCCCATTTAAAACTATCTTATAATTTCATAAGTATCTTTGTTACCAAATAGTGTAATTTCTCGTCAACTATGTATATTAAATGACGCTCAGCGACTTCGTTTATGTAAACCTGATTTAAATTATTTTGGAAATAATTTAATTTCCTATATTTAAGACAGTAAAAAAACCAGTACAACTAACACACGATAATAATCATTAAAATTTTCTATTGACTTTCAAACAAATCGTTTATTTTTTTAAGAAACACGTGCTAGCTATGGGGATTTCGTAACTATTAGAAACTTGCACATAACACAATGTGCATCTAAAACTTTTTATATAAGTTTTACGGTTCAAAAGCGAGTATAGCCATACTCTACCGTTAAGGCGTTTGCTCTATGTTCAAATAAGCCGCTTATAACAGTGCCCTCCTACAAAGCTACATGCATACTTTCAACTGTAGATACAATCCCGACGGAGAGAGTTTTGTGTCTCTACAATTGTGTGTATCATATGTCGTGTCACTTATCACACTGTTTTTCATAGATTTAAAATATTATTTCTTAATTTTCGTTTTGTTTATACCAAATGTTATCATTTGTTTAGAATTTTAATACATATATTTTAGTAATTGCTTTAGTGTTCATAAAAGCCAATAACAACAAAAATAAAAAAAATATGAAATTTGGGAACGAATTCATATCAGAGAAGAGCTAACTCACACTTGCTGTTCAAACGATTGTTACATTCGACAACGATTCCGTTTGTAATATAAAATACCACTGACTATAATGGTTAATGAAATGAGTAAAATATCGTATGCAACATTTCAGACTCCATTTTATTCAGTAACAGTTTATTGAACACTGAGGGCAGGAGTAGCTATTTTATAAAAAGTTTTATAAAGTAAGAATTCAATCTACAAAATATAAAAAATACGTTTAATGTTTAACAAATCTACTGCCACATTTCTTAGTTTTATAATTAACAAAGCGGTCGGAAAATTGAATATAATTACATAACTGCATACGTGGTAAAATCTTAAAATTCGTGGTAAAATTGACATCTATACAAATAAATAAAATTGGAGTGTCTGTTTGTAATATTAAAATAACAACTTTTTACTAAATGCATATGTATATATACACAGTACATATACAAAAATTACATTTTTTACTATTTTTGTCTGTCTGTCTGTCCGTTTGTTCCGGCTAATCTTTGCAACGTCTGGATCAATTTTGACGGGACTTTCACTGGCAGATAGCTGATATATTAGGGAGTGACTTAGACTTTAATTTTAGAAAAAGTTTTGACTCGCATGCGAACGAAGTCGCTGGCAAAGCTAGTACAGCACAACAGTGTGAGTTAGATCTTGAATTATTCAAGGTGAACGATCATACATTTTGTTAAACACAATAATCAAGGGTTATCGTGGAATAGTGCCAATAAACAAATATAATCATCAACATAAGTGTACCTTTGATGTGAATTTACAATTCAATGCCTGCTTTATAAGACACATGGTTTAGTGATGTATGGTAATCCCTACACTTATTGGCACAGATTCGGCTCAAATCGGACGTGTCACACGCCGGTCATTCTTGATCGGTGTATGTACATATATTTAAATGTCAGAATTTATAAGCACATTATTTATATTTGAACTTTCACATTATGCTTAAAACAGAAGATCTTAATCTTTTTATCACGCAATTTATCTAACAAAAACTGTTTTGTAAATATATATACATACTGATGTATATACTTAATTTAAACATAGAATTAATCCAGATCTGTTCAATGTTGTGGAACGCTATTTTATTATTTCCATTTTATTTTCCATTTTTAATTAATAGAATGAATAGCTTTGTTTAAAAACATATTTAACAAAGAGATGGATGCGACGCCTGTGACGTCATTCATTATACTAAATTCAAGACCGATCTGGAACGAATCTGTCACCAATAAGTAAGGGTACTCCCCATGAGTGACGACACATGTGCTGGTGAAAATTGCACATAATATCCATGCAGTTAGGGCACAATTTGCTTCGCTATGGAAGTCTTACCGTACTCGTCTGATTTGAGATACGCTTGGCCCATCGGACCCACTAGAGGCCGATTGTCCATCACCAGTTCTGTGTAATACAATAACGTGTCAACAACTGCGTAGCAAGTGTATGTATACAAGATGAAATTTACTATTAAATACAAACAACTTTCCTTCTTATTTCCTTAAAATTATATCCAGAAATACACAGAACAATTATACCCACAAAGTCGAATACCTGTAATATGGATTAAGCATAAATATTTACCCGAAAGTTACTGTACGCCTCGATGAAATAAGGTAGGGAGTACTGTATAAGATTCCTTTGACTGCTTGAGGCCTTCAATTCACTAAGGTTCATTTCACTGAATATTTTCGAAGAGAAGTTGTAAAAAATAAAAATATATAATACGCAATATTATATTGTTAGCGTCTGCGTAATGGCAACAGATAAATCATTCTTTGCATCTCACGCTACTATATTGAAGAGACACAAGGTATGCCAGCGTCTATCTTTGCAATAATAATAAATGAACAAATGTGTATGAGTTATATAAAATAAACGATAGATATATTTAGATTCGATAATTTAATTCCACAAATCAGCTATTTAGAAACCCTCAGTTACGGGAATCAATCATTGCCAAAAGAGGGACATAAAAACATCCTAGCTATTGTGAAGCGTAGGAAATTCTACAACTTTTCCCATTACAGCCGAATACAGACTGCCCGAGCGTTTATAATAAAAATGATTAATTCTCTATAACATTTTTGAATAATAATGATTGTTTATATTAATTCTGTGTACCTGGTGGAGCTCTGTGTGCGGTTGGAGTAGGTAGCTGAGCGGCTACTCCGAACCCCCCGAGCTTCACAGGAGCGCAGTTGTCCCTGCCCGCAAGGAGGACGCAGTGCGGTCTAACGTCGCGATGGACTATGTCGTTTTCGTGACAGTAGCGCAACGCCTCCAGGATCTGACGCATGTAGTGACTAGAATATGAAGACACGTAGATTATTATACAAGTATACTGTAGTGACAAACATTGCTTAACTATTTACAAGTTATTTTAAAATAGTAGAGTTTGGCACGTCGCTGATATATAGACAGAGGAACCTGATTTAAAATATGTTCGAAATAATGGTGAAAGATTTCTTCCGATTAATTGTTAAATAAGTACACATAATATAACTGAGATCGTTACTTATCACTGTCATTATGATTTTAACGATTCCTTGTATTAATTAGAGGAAATGTATGCAATATTCACCATAAGAAATAATATCTTACCAAGCCACAGCCTCGCTGTAAACGAATCCAGCCGTTGCCCTGCGAACCACCTCGAAACACAGGTCCGATCCATCCATGCTGAAAAGTATAAGAACGAGACACATGAAATAATATTTCAGTATGAAATATTTCAGTGTAAATAATAAACGTAACTTGCATAAGCAAGGAATTATTTTTTGTGATGGAAGAGTGTTAAGAAACACATATCCGTATTATCTTTCTATATGAATATTTTGCTTGCTTTTCTATTATCACATATACCTTTTGCTTAGTAATAGGTTCGAAAAAATATATCCATAATATGCTACATATAAAATATCATATACAAATATGTATAGAGAAAACACTGACTTACACATACGTTTATCTATAATCTTAAATATTATCCTCGCTTTCACCTTCGTACATTTTACAAAAATATTATTGTGAATTACAATGGAGAAAGAATTATTATTCATTCTCAATTTTAAATGCATATAAAATTAAAAACTGAACGTAAATCTGGAAATTTCAAAACGATAAACAACTGTAACTGTTGACTGCCTCGTTGGTCGTGTTGGTTGCATGTGCGACTACCGATCGGGAGGTCCCGGTTTCAATTCCCGGGTCGAACACTACAAAATTTTCTAATTTAGATTTTCTAGTAGTG
>DWDT01002612.1:0-13465 GCA_018245595.1 Microceris scylla | reverse complement strand
CCCGTATTCCAGCAGTGGAATTGTAATGGGTTGAAAAAAAAATTTGTGTTTATACATACATATAACGTAACATCATAGCTGTATTCTCTTATGGAGGCAGGCAAAGGAGTGTTTTATACCCCCAAGACTCATCTGTAAAGTTATATGTCCCACCATAAAATAGGAGTTAAGCATATTGCCATACACCGAGCACAAATCGAAACTTCGAAACACTATACAAATTTCAAGTTAGAAAAACCCAACAGTAGCTGATCCGGTAATCGAACCTAGGATCTCTCGGTCGGCAGTCTCGCTTGTAAGAGAAAAGAGGCAAGTCAACAAAAGTGGCAGTCAAACTAAAAGAATCCTTACAACAGACAACAATACGGTTACTATACATATTTATAACATTAACTAGAAGTTATTTCTGGCTTCAACGAATTGTTAATTAACTCATCCTTCGTTTGAAATATTTGCAATTCGTGGAACAATTCGCAATTTATAATAGTCTGAGATGTTTGAGCTACTTTGAAACTATACTTTTATTATTATTATAAGATCATCGTGCTATCTAGTTCTACAGGGTGTAAGCAGAGAGCACCGAATACCAACTGTATAAAGGTACCTATCCATACAGAACTCACATGCTATCAATTTTCAGTATTAAAGTTACATGGATGACGAGATTGTTATATTAAATTTTCCTATTCCGTTTATTACCGTGCGCTCTAACGTTTTAACTAACTTTGTATTCCTAGAAAGTTGCAACGTATCAAATTTATTGCAGTCTGAAATTTTAGACGTGTCTACGTCTAAAATTTCAGACTGCAATAAATTCGTCGTAAAACTAATAAAATTTAGCAGTGCTTCGGGTAGTTGGATCAGGATTACATACACGCATATAATTCCTTCACGTTAGTTCTCAACATGTATAACATATTATCATCCTTTCCTAGTCCACTGCCGGACATAAGCCTGCCCTAACTAGTTTTTTGTCCATAATCCCCGCACTGGGCATGCGGGTCGGAGAGCGTTTTAAGTGGGAGGTATATATTATGTTGGAATTAAACATTTTAACGGTGCGTTTATTTAACCCGTTGAAAGTAACCGTTCTACAGGAATAGTGTTACAATGATATAAAGATTAAAAATGAAAATAACGATCTCAAATCGGATACATTAGACCGGGAACAAGCTTCGCTCTCGTACAAGCCTTCAACCAGAGCTACTTTACAAAAGAAGTAACTTAAAGAACTAACGTAAAGAAGAATTTATTGCCAACTTAGTATCCATTCCGCTAATGTACCCACGCTCGAACTATCCTTATAGTGTATCTGTAGATATCTATGTACAAGGAGACTTCATACTTGCCAGTTTAAGATAAACAGAGGATTTTGCATATATTTTTCTCATTCACTACAGTAATATCACTTGACATAGTAATATAATATAATTATTTACAATATGATGAATGTCTCGTTGCAAGCGCGATTGCTGATCGACAAATCCTGGGTTCAATTCCCAGGTCGGGTAGTCTTGGATTTTTCTAATTTTGATTTTGTAGTAAAAATGTTTTGTAGTGGCTCGAAGTATAGATTTATGCACGTTGTACGGCTGGTAAACGTTACTGGTGAAACATGGGAGTGTACAACAATCCTCTGCCTACTCCTTCGGGGTTTACAAGCGTGATTTTACATTTTTTCTTACATTATCAAACAAAATCTTTGTCTGGTGATAAGCATTATTTAATAAAATTATCTTCCTGGTAAATTTAGATTTAGCATCACTCCATGTATTTTTTGTATATTTTTTTAATACACCATGATGATAATGATGACATGCATTTCTTGTGTATTTTTTAAAATACTTACGTAAATATCTGTAACAGGCACTGAAATATCAAATCATTTGTCGCTAACAGTGTATATGGATACTCCCCGAGGTAACTTTTCTCGCGCGCCCTTCCCAAAGGTCGCATGGAAAACTCGAGGGCTCTGGGGTGTTCCAGCTCCGCGAGTAACAAAGTTTTATCAAGTGAAAAGTGTTTTCCGAGACGCTTCTCGTGTAATAAAACGAGGAATTTATGGAGAATTTATGTCTTTGTTATGCTTTAAGAATATCTTGTCATTGGATTTTACGCCTACATCCGATGTATGACAGCGATGCAAGCTATTTCGCAACCCTCTCTCGGAGATTGAACATTTTTGCTTAAAAAGTTTGGTCATTTTCTAAGCACGTCTCGGCAGATTCATATTGAATTCGAGACTGGTTACATTTTTTAATTCAATATAAATTCAACACAACAAAGAAATAACTGCATCACATAATAATTTCACAGCAGTGATATATTTTCGCAGTAATGTTACATAGACGAAAGAATGAAATAAGAAACGTAGCAACAACGGATACACGTTAGCGCTTCCTGCACGGGCATGAAAAGGCGCAATACAATAGATAAATGGCAACACTCACACGTTTCCTCACGGCGCCCGCCTTGAACGACATCCGCGCAATACTTTGGTCAATACAAACCTTTTGTGCGATAACTATATACATATACGTGTAAGTCTTTGTGTACATGTTTACCTATTGCTGTACATGTAAGGCTAAAGTGCTTTCTTTAAAACGGTATATCAGTTTTCTAATCGTTTGCATTCAGCGTTGGCTTGCGACATCACCACTGTTGCACTAATACCGCCCATTTGTAAGTAGTTTTCGCTTCTAAATATTCGGGTTTGGTTTGCGAAGATAAAAGACCAACGTACTATTATGCAGATATTCCAACTTTGTCCTTTGAAACATTACGCACCAAACAGTTTGTCAGGATTCTACACTCTCGATATTTGTTGTACTTGGATCTACTTGTGATAGATGCTTGTTTACTTGTCTACTGCTTGTCTACTTGTGATAGATGCTAAGTTACAATAGATTTCCAATAGATGGTCTCATCACATTCTTTTGCTTTGTCAACGTGTTCAAAGCACCTAACAGATATTGTTTTCTTGATTACTTGACTTACTTGCAGTATCTAATCGAATAAAACAATATTTTGTAAACCACAATTTTTTTTTCATTTCTATGTAAAATCCGCAATCATCAGTTGCCAACCCAATATACATAATTATATAGGTATGTAGTATTGTTTTTAGTAGTAATAACATAACTAGCACTTTTTTAACAGGGACATTTCATTATACAACGTACCTACGCCTATTCATTACTAAAGTAGTTACTTCTACTTTTTTTGAACAAACTCAATAATATTGCCCTTTGTTAAAGAAAGGTGATTTCTACTTTTTGTACTAACCACCTCGGCCCTTACCGTCTTGACACTGTCACCGCACTCTGAAGCCGTGGACTTGAGCACGTTTCCGATAACCGTGATCGTTGCACCCACAAAAGATATAAGACCCCATTAGAACACTTTGGGCTCGATTGCCACTCGAAACGCTTGCATCATGACGTTTATTTTCGTCAATGAGGGAGCAAGGAGACTGACATTTTATTTTTTTCTTTACAAAACGCTTTGGAAATACAATTTTAAAACGACTCAGCAGACAATTTCATTACTTTAAGATTCTGTCTTCCACAATTTCGTACATTTTAATAATTTCTTTCTTTGTCTTTTTTCGCACTCCTTCATTTATATAAATTTTTATATTTTAATAAAAGAAAGCATCATATTAAATTTAGTAATTATATGAAATAATCTAATACGAAATAGTTAAATCATTTACATCTTCTTTGGATGAAGCGAAATCCATTGTATAATTATTATGAAGCCAAACCCAAAAACGTCGCCAAGTTTTACACCTTTCGGAAGGTGTAACATTCGAATTACGCGGTGAAGTTAACATTTTCTTGGTGTTAAAAGTTAAAGCTCTAATTCAAAAGTTCGCTATTCTAATTAGACGGCTGCCTTTTGTCCCGCCGACGGTGGACGATCAACTTTTTTACAACAATTCGCGTTTGTCCTTTATATTAGTTCGCTAAGTTGACACAATGAATTATTACGGTCACTTAATTAATCATTGCCTTAGAAATTTTTCTTTGTCTAACTGTAAGCGCTTCGCTTACTAATTTATTTTACTCGCTCGGGACTTTCGTGATCTTTAAATATTTCGATGTCTCGTTTTGGATTGTTTTTGTTTTTTCTATTTGCGCACTTGTTGAACTGCTAGTCAGTTGTGCTGAAGAAATGAGATAATAATAAACTCTTTGTTTATTGCTTTCATTAATTGTTTCGTCTCTTTGTTATTTTTTTGTAGTGTTTACCTGTTTTCGGGAAGTTTACAGTTGGACTTCCTGGTACCGACTTGGACGTTACAAAATGATGTACGTTTTTACAGTTAAATGGTACTTGCTAAGACAATGAATAAAAATATTACGAAGAAATCTACTAGCCTTAGACTTCTCCATAGTGTTTTCTGAGAGAAAAACTAGGGGCTGTGACAGAGTGACAAGTCCTCTGGAGAAGACCTATTTGTCAGTATTATATCGTCGTCAGGGTCATCTATTATGTGCCTCGGTCTCCTGAGGGAGCTTTCGCCCTGGCTGGACAGCGGGGGTACGAGACAATGTTCCTAATGAGTTTATATCGGTGGACGTCAGCCTTGTCGAAGTATCTCACGGCTTGCTTCAAGAACTGGGCTATTGTATCTAAATGAAGGTCCTTATGGAGATCTACATTGCGCAGGTACCAGGGTGCCCCGGTTGCTCTGCGCATAAAACGGTTTTGTAATACTCATAATTGGATGAAGTTAACTGATTTTACGTGTCCAAAGGTGAGACTGGCGTAAGTCATGATGGGTCTGACACAGCCTAAGTATAGACAGACTTTTAAGCGAAATTCCATCTTACTCTATCTATTGATCAAATGGAACAGGCGTCCTAGTACGAAAGCTGCCCTGTTTCTGACTCTCCAAATGTGCTTACTAAAAGATAAGTTCCAAGACCAAGTTGACACCCAAGTACTTGTTTGCATTGGTCCATTTCGCACTGTATGGGCTTATTGAACAGTTAGAAACTTCTTGATTCTGAACTGCCTCTTGTTAAAAGCAGACGGCTGTGTTTTTTTCTAGGTTTATGTCTATTTTCCACTTTTAGAACCATTCGACGAGGGTGTTGATTGCATTCTGCAGTTGTTTTCCCATGGTTGGGAGATTGAGGTGGGTGTAACAGAGGTGTCATCCGCGTATAGAGCTAGTTCCGCCGTGGGGTGCCTGGGAATATCGCTCGTGTTGAGCGTATGAAATAAAGGAGAGTAGGAAACCCTGCGGAACGCCGGCTCTTATGGGGCGCGGGGAGGATTTTGTTCCTATTTTCAAATTGCATCACCCATCGTCGCTTTATCCCCATTGTAAACGGAATGCAATATACTTGCCCAGTGCATGCTGAGAGTTTATTACGAATCAATACGTGTGCCTGCTGCGTTGTAGGCCGAACGTTATTCCGTCCGATGATTTCTTTGTTCGATTTTTTCTCTCTTCCTCTTTAAATACAATTTCCTTACTGGCTCTGTTAACTATTTTGTTGGTTATAGTCAGTTATAGTTTTTTAATTACCTTTTTTTTACTATAAATGACGTAAAAACCACGGGTTTTGTTAATGCTCACAGAAATTAATTGAAACAGTGATTGATATAGTTCAGTAACATGCTTTATTTCCATTAAAACAGTATTCATAAAAAAAGATTACCTATCTATTTCGTATCCAACTAACACATATTCGGTTATAAAATTACCTCTTTCAATTGTTTTCATCAAATCTGCCTAATTGTATTCCTCAATCTTGTACATTTGTCGGTATTCATGCAGAGCACATCTGTGCGATGAATTCAGATTCGTTATCTTATCAGATATGTGCATGTGGAAGTACTGTATTGTATACATACATAAAACGTTCTGTTTATATTTCGTTACGCTAATAAGAGCTCTAGAGAACCATTTGCGATATTCTAATGTTCTGACATTCCCCTATCGCCAGCCATCAGACGCCGTATGTCGATGCTCCTACATATATGTGTACGAGTACATTACGCACGTTTCCAAATAAACCCTGGTGTTCGTAGAATATCGACATGTTCTTGTCTCGCGGGGATTTCAGATTCAGAAAATTTCTGTTCAACGCCATTCGAGTATATTTACGACTGTGTTAAATATTTTGTATAAATTGCAATATTAAGAACATAGTTAATGTAAAAATTGACTTTATCTTTTCTTCGACATTTCTGTAATAAAAACGTTCTACTAATACTTCTTCTACTCTTACTACTGAACCTCCTACTACTATTGCCACTCTGTTACTATTAGTGCTAATTGTGGATAAAAGACACTTTTACCATAGCCTGGTAATAGGACTTCAGAGTCTTATTTGCCCGAATTATATATATCCCGTATAATACAAAAGAATCCTGTGACAGGCACAGTTGTAAAATTACTTTTCCAAAACTTACTAGACACTCCAAAGTAGTATAAGTTCGTAAAATTTAAAGGCATGACTGGAATTTTATTCTATTACTTAGTAAAGCTAGTTCAGATGGGAGTGATTAAGTTGTTTTTTTACTTTATCTAGAATCCCACAAGTCGTATTATTTTCTTTGAAGTTTTGTACTTAGTTCTTAAAAGCTTCCATAACTCCCCTGCTACTACAATTTATAGCGACTTGTATAATTTTTGCATTAAAGTTTGAATTTTCTTTTATATTACATACACAGATGTCACAAACTTGCGCTAATTAAATAGCACTCACGAGAGAATTCGTATGCAACATGTCAGTATACACTTTGTTTTCTCTCTCCACGCTTCACCCGAAACTTGTTTATGAAGTTAGGTAACAATATTCATAAAAGGATTAATTTTTTTATCTTATTCTCGAAGGTCTGCATTTGTTATTGTTTATTTACAACTCATGAGAAAAACATATGTAGATAAATGAATCAATTTCCAATGCGTATCTCCTTTTCTCTCTCTCTCCTTCTCTTGTGAAACATTTAGCGTCACTCGAAAACAAAAAGATCATCATACCGTCAATCTTACCATTGGAACCAACTTCATTATAACGTATTTCCATCCCGAATTACGATTCGGACTGGAAATGTAATGATATGCCATTAATGCTTCGACAAAATGACATCACCGTCTAACTTGTTATTAAGACAGTTTTAATGTTATTAAAGCTGATTATTGTACAATGACGATCTGCGAAAGGCGGCAGGCAGATGCTGGATGCGACAAGCCGAGGGCAGAGCGCGATGGCGTTCATTGAGGGAGGCCTATGTCCAGCAGTGGACTGAAATAGGCTGATGACGATGGCGACGACTATTATTATTTTACGTACTTAATATTTTCAATGGCCTTCTTATTTTCAAATTTTTATATCAACTAATATTGTGATAAAAAAAGAATACAAATACAATACGCATATTAAGTTCATCTTTACACTTACCTTCGGTACTGAACACAAGAGTAGCATGTTGAAAACAGTAATTGTTATTCACGTATGTAGGTACATGTATGTAGAAAAGTGGAGAGGATATCTAAAATAGAACCACCTACACACTACTCTCGATTGGTATAAGTGCTTAGTATCGTTTCAGTGCATCGCGTCTACGTTGTGTTTGTTGTACACTCTCTTCGATAGTTCCTAAAATAACCGCTATAGATGCAGATGCAATCTTAAAAGTGTTCACTTTCAAGTGCTTCGTTATACTATAAGGTTACCATCAGCTTCTGAACTTTACTTGTTACACTTTTGTTGTGAAGCTTACTCCTCGTAGTATATTAGTAGTTGATTGATTCAAGCGTTATATTGAGGAAATTAATTGTTTATAATTGACTTATTTCATTTATAAATACTTTCATACGGTTATACACCTTCAATTATGTATTCTCATAGAGTTTAACGTGTTAGGGCGGTGAGCTACTTGAAAAGGCTCCGACCTTTAACTTTCACCGCATCTTTATTTAGTTCTTCACTCGTTTATCTTTCGGTTGTTCGTTGCCTTGGGATAATTATATGTCCGTGGTACACGGTCGCGTTTTCCTCGTGAGTTTAATGTTTGTTTTTACCGGGTTATTCTCATTCTGCACAGCCGCTTTCCTGGTGGAAGTTTTTGAACGCTTATGTTCATTTATTTATCTTGTGTTATATAGGTAGGTTCTATAAGAAACTATTATTATTATTATTGTTATTTAACAAATCAATGTGTTAGATGATTTATCTAAATATGTGTTTATATGTATATATAGGTCCGGTACTTACATATGCATTGCATGTACGTATTGTAATAGAATAACATATTGTCACAGCACGACTCTATTTCCTCAAAGTGGTAGGTTGTAGAATATACTCGTAGATCTCTCGCGTTTTACCTGTTATGTTATACCTCCCATGAAATACGGAGATTAATAACAAGTTACGAAATAATTCAAAAAACATCTAGTTTCTTATTTGGTTATTGGTTGCCAAGTAAGAAAATGGATTTTTTTGTAAGAAAATTGATAGAGTCTGGGCTCTATTTACGAAAATGGATGAAGCGGGTGACTATTGCCA
This sequence comes from Microceris scylla, assembly GCA_018245595.1. Lineage (NCBI taxonomy): Eukaryota > Metazoa > Arthropoda > Insecta > Lepidoptera > Hesperiidae > Microceris > Microceris scylla. The sequence goes on along the minus strand of DWDT01002612.1, from coordinate 4,934 downwards.
TACACCGGGCGCAAATGCACACTCTGAGGTAGGTACTACAAAAAATCTAAAATAAGAAAAACCCAATAATACTTTGAGAAAGACCTAGTAGTATTTTGAAAATTGTATTAGATACTCATAGGCGGATAGATATTTTTTTTGTTTGATGTAATAATAATAATATAAATAATATGTAATAATATAAATAATATACGTTCTGAATCATACTCTGCCCTAGGGAAATGGACTGATAAATATCTCGATGCTTTAAATGTTTCATTAAAAATCTCTAAAAGTGCTGAATTTAAAGTAAAACTCTTAAATTAAAACTAGTAGTGATTCTCGTTGCCCGCTATTAATTCTGGTGTAGCTTGCGATTCGACAAAGGAACGGCGAATGTCCAAAATAAACCAATTTACCCGCAAAACTTTAATTAAGCCGTCGCTTAGACCGGCCTTAGTATATACTCGTATGTATTTCTTTCATAAACACGCCCGTTGCCAACTACAACAAAGCAGAGAAGCGATGGATAATAATGAAGAGAGGAGAGATCCACCCACATAATTACTTATTTGAACTCATTTTTGAGAAAATAATCTAGTAATGAAGTTTCATATCTGCACCGTTGTTCGTTAAAAACGTGCATTAATTCATATTCATAACCATTTGCCAGGGGTTGAACCCAAAACTTCAGAAAAAAAATAGTAGTACACGTTAATATTGTTTACCACCATGTCTTTCCACTGTTGGCCACGGGTCCCCCTTCAGTATTAAAAGGGAATTGGCCTTAAGATAATATAAGCCCATTGAGCTCCACAAAGAAAATCAAATAATACTTAACTATATCGTTGCTATAGTTACAGATATAAATATGAGCAGTGATAGCTAGTGGTTATTCAGCCTCCCACTCCGTCGGAAACTGGGTTCAAATCCATGGCGGGCACCTCTTTACAAAAGTGTGTATTAAGTTAATTTAAATATCACTTGCTAACCGTGAAAGAAAACATCGCGAGTAAACCTGCACACCTTAAAATTAATAACAAAAAATATTTTCAAGGTGTATGACATCTGCCAACCCGCACTTAGCCAGCGTGGTAGACTATGGCCTTAAACCTCTCAATGTGAGAAGTGACCCATATTCCGACAATTTAATGATTAATTGGTCGATTTTTATTCTTTATAGATACAGCAAAAGTGCAAAGAAAAAACAAAAAAATCTTTATGCAAGAGGATTAAGTTCATAAGTCTATGTAATAAGGTCATCAACAACACATTCCCCAGAAACAATATCGAATGCACCGCACTGTCTAGTCGCGTAATGTACTAATGTATCATAAGCTCTCCTCTGTAATTAGCAATATTGTGGTCGATGGACGACTTGCCGTTCTGTTGATAATAGTAACGATATTTTTTTTTACTACATATTGCGTCGGTCTGGAGAGTGTTGCCGCTTAATGGATGTATACCGTTTATTTCGTCTGTATATTTTGTGTTATTAAGCTAGATGAAATTGTGATACTTAAGTGTTCAGTTAATACAAATATTTATTGAATACTTTTCCAGAATTGAAGCTGCATTTTGTGTAGGTACATGTATTGCGTAAATATTTGATATACACATAAACATTAATGTATGTGCGCATTTTTTTTTTTCGTTATATACAATTAAACTATCTGTTAAAATTATCTGTAGGTTAACATACTTACTTAAAACTTACAAACATACATGTGCACATACTTACTTTATATACACATGTGTATACTTTTTTTGCAAACATTTTTACTATATACATAATTATATATATTAAGTTGAGGTCATATTCATACAATTGTTAACTTATTTCTAATAGAGTGTTTGTTCGGTTTACTTCGCATCCTGTAGTCATTACAGTCGTTATATACTCATCTGTTCAAGATACTTTTCACTGATATATTTTTTTAAATGCATTATGTACATGAGCTAAAGTTGAGGAACGTCGCTCACAGAATGTAGTTGAACGACTGACACTGGTATAAAATTTTTACAGGCTCTTCCGTGCTACAGAGCACGTGTAGACATATCGATCTAGGTAGTTGTCGTTAAATACCCATAATAATCCTCGTTAAACCGCCTTGAAATGCTTAAGTGCCATCAAAAGTATCCGACGTATTTGTTGAGAAAGTTTTATCGTATCTCTACCAATCGATTATGAGACGTTGATAGAGTATGCTCTACGTCTTGGCAAACTTAATATATGTAGAATACCCTTCGGGTAGATGGAGTGACGATATACATACATATACAAAAAAAAACGCTTGTGCTGATGATGATGATGCTCGAAATAATTTCCAGGTGTGAGGAAATATAGTGTTAGGAATATAAATATATTATACTCGTATAGTGTAATGTTATAAATTGTAGTGAGGGTGTCTTTTTATATTATGAATGTTTATAATAATAATAAAACATACTTATAAATAAGTACAAAATAAAATTGTAAGAATTACAAAAAGAAAAAAAATGTAATATTTGTGGGTAAGAGGAGTTAGTAACGCTTCACATGACACAGGACCGGAATAGTATGCCAAGTTGTTTTTCAGCCACACCGTCTCCATGTGATGTTGGACAGGAGTGATATATGGGCTCCCCGTACATATGTTCTCGTAGAGAGTTCGACATGTCTAAGTAGAATATTCACATCTGTCAGCGGTAAGTGCGGTGTGATACATCAAAAGTTTCGCCCCCATACCTAATGATTAGTTCAATGAACATAACATGCACACAGTATCTTACATACTATATGTGTGCCCAACGTGCCACATTAAATTTTTTTTTCTGCTGGTCTTTGTTTCAAGAAAGTAATACGTCATCAAAATTAGGTTAAAATAGACTAAAAGTGAAGACCTGTTACTTATAAGTCCTAGTAACGTTATTTTGTATCATCAAATCTTGTCTTTAAAAGGGTGTTCGTAAAGGTGGCAAGAGAATTTTAAACATTACACTGATATAAATAAAGTCGTTTACCTGTCTGTAATCCGAAGTCTTGAGGCCCGCGAGAGTAATCCTAAGTTGAGCTTAAAGTAACTTCCGGTCCACTCTCCGTTGCGTTTTCAATTTATATTTTAATTTAAGTCGACGCTCGAGGTCTGATTATTTTGATTTATTTTTTAAATGTTACTTAAACCGGATATATATATAAGTAATATTAAAAAGTGAGTTTTTTTTTTATCTTATTTCCACATGTAAAGTATTTTATCGTTTAGAAACTAGTAAATACATAATTACATACATACATATGTACATATCCCCTCATATACCTGAACCCTTTAGTATATTTTATGTCACCTACGAGTTACTATGACACAGATATACTGATGTCACACATGTCACCAAATGAGGAGACAAACAATGAATTGGTTGGCGGGAAGTCTAAGATGGGGCTCGCAGTCAAAACATTATCAGTATTAAAGTAAGTATGAAAACAGGCTTATCCTTAAAGCCTTTCATAAGTTTTCTTGGTTACTATAAACGTTTAAATTCAATGATATTTATCAATTGATTTCTTCATATTTATGCAGTGGTGTCCCCTCTAAGCAACTGTGATCTTTGCACACTCCATTTACAGCGAAAGGAAGGTATATTTTTAAGAGTAAACAATTTTTAAATTTTGTTTAAAAGGAACCAAATCTGGTGATTGTCTGGTGAAAAGTTTGGTGTATGTTTTTAAAGTTCAGTCTCCACATACAAATTTATCCCATTACGTAGTCGATGTTGCTCAACTCCATTGGATGAAAATAAATAATTATTCCTAATTTTTTTCATACGAAATTATTCGACCGTGATTACTTCGTAATGGATTTTTATTTTTCATTCAATGCACACCCTTTATTGCTGTTAACAAAAGGTGTACTCAATAATAAAATTAACTTTTTTACCGGGCAACTCAGGTGAAGATAAAAATATGATTTAAACAGGTGACTAACCCATATTTTCACAGTGAAATCAGGTAATGTAAATCGTCACCGGGGCTATAGAATAAAACAAACCTTTTCAATATACCAAAAGAACAACCAACGAAATAATATATTTTTATTAAAAGAATGTTGACATGCTTTTACTGCTATAGCAATTGGCGAATTCATGAAAGCATAAAAACAATGAATTGCCTTCTTTAACGATTCTCGTAAAAATCGTGCGTCGAACATATAGGTAAGGTATACGAGTACGTCTCTTTCGAATGATGGCATTTACAACCGTATATACACAAGAAATATTATACTATCAATGCCTTATAGCTCTGGATCTTCCATAAAAGCAAATTTATAAAAAGGGAGACAGGTATTCAATGTTACCTATGCAATAAATATGTGGCCCATCAATGAGTTTATCGTCGTTTGAGTTATTTACGTAAATGGTTTTGGCGAAAACGTTCAAACCTTAAATCGTATAAATATTTTGGACAATTTGAAAAAAATGTTCTGAGTAAATATATCAGTGTTTAAGCAGCTATTTTGTTCGCTACACTCACAAATGCGATTTTAAAATGATTCCTGTGATCCGCGCCTCGTTAACCTGAGGTTTACGGTATCGCGCTCCACTGATTGTGATCCGATTGTAATATAACACGAGCAATTGTTTTTGGGACGTACATAATGTTTTGTTCAGTTTATCCGACTATTTATCATTGTATCATTTTAATTCAAAACTAAAATGCGTGTAATGGATTTTAATTGATTTTTACCTTTTTAGAATATTCCCTTAATTTGATTCCCTTTATTTACCTATAAAACTTTCATTTACTTAGTATTAAAATAATTACATGACTTACATTTTGCATAATTATGTTCACTGCTGGACGTAGGCTATAGACCTCACCATTAGGTGATGTTATGCCCATTAGGGCATTAAAATATTTGAGAATAAAATTTGTTGACAGTAAAATATTTAATATATCATAAGCAGTGATAGCCTAGTGG